>JAVTVY010027141.1:0-107016 GCA_036873755.1 Hanleya hanleyi
TTATAACTGTCAGCTATGCTGGTTTTGGAATACTCTGGGCCAGCTACTACTACTATTTTAATTTGAATGGCGCTTTCAATTTAATAAAATTATGCGCGCCAGGTCGTTGCATTGAGTTTGATGTACAACATATATATTGATTTAAAATATCCAACTATACGGATTTGTAATGGATTAAAAAATATGTAGAAAAATCAAACTCCAAATGCGTTATTTAATGTCATGGTGAGGTTAGAGACATAAAAGGAAGGGAGCATATGTATGGACCAACACAATTAATTTAATAATAATAAAATCCTAACGACCCTTTCTAAAAAATAAATATATATAAAACTGAACTAAAAAGGCTAATATAGCACATGCATATTTTGTTTAAACAAAGATTAAACTCATCATATAGATTTAGATTTGACAATGTGAGAAAAATCGAGATTAGATGTAATATCTATACTCATCCTGATGAAGACAGTGAATGATGACCTCGTGGTATCATCAGACACCAATGTCCAACCAGAACAAGCAAAGACATTATTTAAAATAATACTGTTTACCCCAACCCCCTCCCTTAAGCAAATGTAAGAAAATGTATATTAAACAGAGTGGTGAATAAAAACGAGATTTGATGTAATATCTATGCCTGTCCCGATGAACACCGTGAATGATGACCTCATGGTATCATCAGACACAAATGTCCAATCAGAAAAAGCAAGGATACCATTTAAAACAAAACTCTTTCTCAGAGTAGATATATTGGTATAATTTCTTAACCACAGGTAAGAAAATATATATTAAACTATTCTAGAATTTTATTTTTCATCAACTTGTAATATGCATGTACTATTAATTAACCAATAAAACTATTATAAATTATTCCACAGGATGGAAGGGGAGGTAACAGTTGTACCCTCCCCAAGACTAGATGTGAAATGTAGAACAAAATAATAAAATCAATATAAATTAGAATCTGCGTGTGTGCAGTATATATCTATAAATAGCCAAAAAAACTTTATCACGGTTTTTTCTAGGCTTTAAAATGGATTCCATGGTATGATTGAAGACACCAGCACATATAAGTTCATTAAAAAAGTTTAACATCTGCATATTAATAGAGCCTGCACCAATTTATGGTAGATGGGCACGTACGACATAGGTGTCTCATTCGATATATTAAAGTTGAATGAATCTGCATATTGTCAGAGCCTGCACCAATTTATGGTATGTGGGCATGATTTCGTTCAGTATTCACTTTATAGGTGAACAGAACCATTCAACGCCGGATAGGTCTTTTCGTTTAGTATTCACTTTATAGGTGACGGAACTGATCAACGCAGCGTTTAGGTGTGGGGAATCAACATACGCTTTATAGGCCATGAGATTTGTTTCTTTCCTTTGTCCGACGTTATAACTGTCAGCTATGCTGGTTTTGGAATACTCTGGGCCAGCCAGCCCGGCATTGTCTTATATAAGGATAGATGCGGGGCGCGCGGACCTCGGCGGAAGCACTAGAGAGAGAATCGTAAAATCCGTCCGTCGTTTGCAAATTTGTGTTTCTTATTCCAATGAAAAGTTGAAAAGCTGGCAGTAAAGCGCACTGTGCGTCACAATAAACCGGAAAAATACGTACAAGTAAGTTTACTCTATACGTATACGGCAATTATAACTGGAAAATTCCAACTTCTTGGCCTACTTGCTTGGTATAAAGTAATTTTTCAAACAAATTCATATTGCATTGATATGACGTCACAGGTTCCATAGCAAAATTTGGAATCCAATGGAAATCACTTGATAGTATGTGTAATATATATCGTTTTAATCATCTCCATTGATAAACTTGATCGACATCTGTATTTCTTTCAATCCAATTTCGCCATTTTCGCTGCATTTCTGGGCTTCTAGTGTCGAGCGCCTGCATGGTTGGGTAGCTGATCTGTCTCCATTTATCAGAATATAGAACGAGCCATGGAGTTAAATATAGATGGAGAAACAACTCCGCCAGATCAAAGTGTTCAATGTACGATTCCGCCACAGCAGGGATTCGTCGGATTAGCCTGTGTGTACTTGGGGGATTAAAGCAGGTTCGGACATGTTCGGCAGTTGTCGGATTCCCGCGCATGCGCCCCATCGACGTCATCAAAGCTATTATAAGTTGAGTGTATTGGAAATGTGAATTGGTACTTAGCCGCCCGCTGTGCACGCCGCCGGGGAGTGTTGAGTTTGACCATGGAGGGAAAGAGAGACCATTTTGACTCAACAGTGATAGGCACATCACTTACATCGTTTCTGTTATAAATTATATTAGGAATTTAAATTTTTCCATGATCAGAAAAAATCTTCAATACTTCGGCGGTACGACACGATCATTGCACGAGTACGGCCGTACGTAATTCATCAAGCTTGACACTTGCTGAAAACATGTTTTATATACTTCCACACTGATGCTTTATATTCTGTCCGTTCCAGGGTTCATCCTTAATAAAGCAATCTCGTTGTTCGTTGTGGTGTTGACAATAAAACCTTCTAATCTGGCAGCTTCCAAAACTGTCTGCAAATATTTTGTGCATAGATTAGAAACCAATGATTTCCAGTATATGGTGACCATTTTGTCGGAACATTGTTAGACAAATTTGTCTATGTCATGTTATGCTGAGTAAACTTTACGCCTTATTTTTTCATACATATGCACAATAATAATTAAAATTATAAGGAGTCTTCCGACTTTTGTCGGAAGCCTAAAAAAATCTTTTAGGGTTTACCTGTAAATGTTTTGTTCATCCGCTCGCAGAGTTTGCAAGGGTCGCTGTGAGGCTCAAAACTTGGCGGCGAGAGAGAGATATCGGCAGTCTTGTACTTCCGTAGAGCTGGATATCTATGCCACACGCCTGCAAGATTTGTTTCTTGAATTTCTGTTTCGGAACCGGGTTTCTATCGAAAGCGTACAAGCTTTTGGTCCCCGTACACAAGCGACAGGCTAACCGAAGTTGTTTCACATGCGGGTCCATTTTTCTGCCGTGAGAAAGAATATCTTCGTTGTGCTGAAGGTGTTGCTCTTGGTCAGAAATTTTTTCAGCTCTTATATATCGAAATTTGAGCAGCACACGCTCACCGTATACAATATAGAGGCCACATTCATTTGTGATAGATACAGGATGTGTTTATTATGCATTCCGTTCTCGAATCCTCTTTTTGCCTTAATAATTGGGTAGAAATTTATTTTTACTCACCAGGGAACCAATGTGAATTGTACTGTTGCGTTTACCGTTCCTCGTTTTCGTTAACGAGATTGTTTACTTTAGCATAATATGCTTACTTGATCTCAAGCTTTTGAAGTTAGTATAACCATGGAGTTAAATAAGTCTTATTTAACTCCATGGTATAACGTAATTAGAATAAAATGAACTGTTGATATTCGTCAGCCTATATAATAGCTTTAATACCGATGCCCGTCAAGAACCCCATCGGGCCAGAAGTGATCTTCAATACACACGTATTGAAGATCAATTAGCGATTAGCACGCAGGGGGTAAAACGGCCATGGCTGACTCATTAGTTAATAGCTTTGAGGCAGCGCAAATGCGGAAAAAGACCAATCTAGTGTTTACAATATTGCATTTTATCCAAATTCAGGCTTCCGGTCGCTAAAATGGTAAAGACTGATATGTACTCTTTTATTTGACTTGAACGCAAGCACAAAATGTGTCATTTTTGAAATGCGGAAATTCTGTTAATTCGGCAGTGAAAATGATGTATTTTCTGTTCGTGGCAAAATTGCCCATGTATTTTAAATAGGGTTTTTGAGAATTTTTCTTTCTTTTATTTTATTCGCTAGTGCAACCGGTCCCTCATGAGCTATTCGTTTCCACATTCGCTGTACTTATACCAAGTTCCCTGCAAATTTTTGTCTTGTTGAGAAATGCGGAAATTTTAGAAAAACGACAAAATATACAAAACGACAGCATAATTCCCAAGTCCTGTAACTAAGCTATAAATGGTCATATTCTGATCAATGAAATATGCTCATATTCAGTATGATTTCAAATTGCCTAATATTTGTGTTGCGCATAAGTAATGCATCGTTATTTTTACGTAGAACTACTGCGCATTTTTAATTTCAACTTCCGTTGATGTTTTTCTGCGGCGAATAAGAACCAACGACTCGGTCGGCGGAATCATACATTGCACATCAAACGGACAGATCGTGACTGACAGCCATTCAGAATACAATAGCTCTGCGGGCGACCTCACGGGTCAGCGACCCGCGGCTGGCGGAGTTGTTTCTCCATCTATATTTAACTCCGTGATCGAGCCAAATGCTCATATCATTAGGTCTTGTTGGGCTAAAATCCCACGAAAGATAATGAAATTCCCATGATGGGCAGCGTTTTTCTCTGTATATCTGTAAATCCAATTCGCTGGTCTACATTTCAATAGCCATATGTCCAAGCATCTAATCTCTCATTATTCTATGGAAGAAAATAGATTTTGAAGCTGAAATATAATACGGCCATTTCTTCACGAATCCTCTGGTTCCGGAGTCCTTATGTGGTAAAGAATGGCAAATATCTTCTTCATATGATGCAGCGGCATAAACTTGAGGACGCGATTTCCGATTTCCTCCATCTGATTGTTCCGTATTGACTGGAAGTATCCACCATTACTGAACCATATATGGATCTGTTAGATATGCGTGTTTACGCATTATATTAGTTTGATGTAGGTTTTTACTGAGCACAGTAACCTATACCATCCGCAGCTGTGTTGAGCGCAGATCGAGCACCGTAATTCTGTAGGTGTGTTTACGGTCAATTACTTACCACTGAGGCTGGACTGAGGCTGAATAATTTTGACTTCTTTTGGGTTAATGCTTTTTGTTTAGGCTGGCAATTCAAATTGCATTTTTCTTAAATTTTGAAATTGAAGTCAATTCAAATATGAATTTGTAGTTGGCAACATTCTTATTGCGTAAACTAAAACGGCGAGCCTGCCGGGTTTCACATAACCCCTTGTTTTTTTTCAATGTTGGAATTTTAACACCATTCTCTTAACACCGTTTTTGGCGTTGAACTGGTGTCGAAACACCCCCCTTTCTTAACACTGTTTTTTGGTGTTGAACAGGTCTCAACACCATTTTTCAGTGTTAGATTTTCAACACCATTCTTTCAACACCGTTTTTTGGTGTTGAACTGGTCTCGACACCATTTTTCAGTGTTGGATTGGGTCAACACCATTTTCTCAACACCGTTTTTTTGGTGTTGAACTGGCCTCAACACCACATTTTGGTGTTGAATTATGTCAACACCGTTTCTCAACACCACTTATTGGTGTTGAACTGGCCTCAACACTAAGAAATGGTGTTGGGTCAACACCGTTTTTCTGGCTGTGTATAGCTCTCAAAAAGAAGAAAAAAAAAGAAGAAATTATGATGGAATTGAAGTCATTTTACTGTGAGAATTATGTTCTCTCTATTCTTTCTAAAAATTGATTGAAGAATATTAGTTTTTCTGCACTCTTCGAATTATCCGGCATTTCCACGATCGTACTTAGACGTTTGACGACAATTGAACTTCAAATTTAAGACGAGGTCTTGGAGTTCGGGTAAGTTGCTCTTAACTCATGGCCGTAGACAAGGGAGGCATGCCCCCCCCCCCAAATATTTGCAAGACAAACAAAAAATAGACGTGTTTGTGAAATACATATTCCCCACTGCGTGTTTGTCAGAGGGCAAAGTGGTCAAGCAGAGGAAACGAGGCATGTTTAAGCATACAGTTAATATGGGAGTTCCGAATCGCCTTTTACATCTAGACTGCTGGCGCTCGTGTTGTTAAGAGTTGAGAGTGATTCTTGGCCTTATTTTCTACGAAAATCTGTCGTCGATAATTGCATGTATAAAATTCTCTAATCGAACTTGTAAATCAATGAGAAAATCATGTCTGTCTCAGTGCACCAGCGCGGGCAGTTGCGAATCACTTTGGTAAGAAGCGGATCACGCCATCTAGCGGTCGTTACAGCCGCTGGGAATATATATATATATATATATATATATATTTTTGTAAAGCCTGAGTGGTCATTTATCACCAATATCCCAATAGGCGAAAAATGTGGTATCACATGCATGGACTTTGTTGGATTACCATTACTGAGGCAGAAATTGTTCATAGACAACGACGGCCTGATCTGTGACCATGCCATATACGGAAATTATCCTCACTAATTAAATTAATTCTCTCAGGATTTCGATAGTTCGTTATTTGTTCACGGACGACACCATTCATTTAAGATTGAACCTGACGGACCTGATTCAATAGAAACCTGTCGAAAATGTTTCCCCATCTGACCTGATATACTGCATGGAATTCAGATTCAAATTTAAGAAAGTTACACACACGTTCCATCGTGTTTCTGACAGCTGAACGAATTCTACTCGCATATTCAAGATTACAATATATAAACTCTCTAAATGGACATCGGACATCTGTTTATAGCATCTATATTTGGACAAAAGAAAATAGAGGAAAGGACACACAGATATATTTTCCCAATTTTAATAATGAAATCTTTAATTTTGAAATCTTTGGTATGTGTGTGGTGGGGTGGGGGAAGGGGGGGGGGAGGGGGTGAAGACTATCCCGTTCTGTGACTTAAAATTATTCTAAAGCAATAACTTTGCCCAAGAGACATTTGTCCGTGTGCAGTCTTCAATGTCACAATTCGTAATCCGGAATTGACATCTCTAATGCCGCATTATGTTACAATGCTGGCGAGTTAAGGGTTATCGCAGATCATTAGATATTGTGTTTGACCATTAATATGATTCAGTCACTGAAACGAATACTGAAATTACCACTTAAAGCCATTTCATTTCCCGTAGATTCAACACTTAAGAAATCACACGCGTTTTTGTCTCAGCGTGAATTTGCCATTGCGTGGTACCGGAAGCATTACCATGCCGAATTGACCGAGAAACAAACAACGCAGGTCGGTTGTTGGACATTTATTTGGGTCCACAGAAACAGACGTTCCAATAAAAATAGAAAAGATTTACACAGATGCTTTATTGCAAGAAATATAAGGCGTTCATTAGGAAAGTGATCCGCAAGTCACCGTGATTCGGAACCCACAAAACTACTGTATAAATTCCCTCCAAAATGTACAAAACACGTATTCCCTCCAAAACCACAACCTGGATGAGTCGCTGAGCTAATCAGTTTGCACAACGTTTTTTGTGTTGACCAAGTTTGAGGTTTAATAACCCTGGAAAGAAAATACCCACACATAAAAGCAAGGAAAGACAAAAAAACTGGTTACAACGTGTGCGTTTTAATGTTGAGTTTTATTCACTGGGAAAGGCCAAGAACGCATCGCCAGTCATCTGGGATCCTGGAGCTTCCGGAGCCTAGGCGGCCCCTGGACCCTCGCCTTAGTGTGCTGTCATAGTATAGCTCCCCCCCCTCCCCCGCCCCAAATCTGAAACTTGTCTGCGTCCTTGTAACTGCAGGGGTTCTTTCCTCAATTTCAAGAAAAAGTCAAAATCTCGTTGATATGCACTCTTAAAAGAATTCATGGATTTTGTTCCAGGTTTTATTCAGGCCATTTGACGACAATTGTGTTTCAAGGATGATTTTTTTTTAATTTTTCTTGATAATGAGGATAGAATCTCTGCAGTTAAGAGCAACTTACTCGAACTCCAAGAACTCGTCCTGAATTTTAAGTTCAATCGTCTAGAACGATCGTGGAAATGCCGGACGATTTAAAGAGTGCAGAAGTACTAATATTCTTCAGTCAGTTCTTAGAAAGAGTAGAAAGAACAAAATAACTTCAATTCCATCATAATTTTTCTTTTTTCTTTTTGAGAGTTATGGGTTTATCTCTCTCCGCTAAATTGAAAGCTTATAGATCTACACTACAATCTATCGGGACGTGACAGGTTAAGTAACGGTATACAGTGTTGGACAGCAGTAAATAAAAGGATATTTTCAACGGCCTGGTAAATGTGGTCACATAAGGAGGTATACTGTAAGAACAACTGAAAACCACAAACACATAAAAGCACACAGAAAATCCACACACACACATACACGCGTAAATCCAATGGGAATAAAGAAATTCAAGACGATGTACGGATGTGGGGGTTGCGTATATTTTTTGGAAGCGAAGATATAATTTGCACAGTATAACACAGCGAGTTGCAGACTTTCCGAGAGATAACTTCATAACAGGCATCATTCCAAGCATGGACTAATATTTAACACCATTTAAAAGCTATACGATAATGCAGGATAATCATTATTCATTTACGCTGACATTTTCTTCATCGATAGTGGCAGAGATCATTCATGAAATGACGGCCTCGCCATACGATCCACATCGCAATAGCTGCTCCCTAAGCATGCGCAGATCGATTTTGTCCTAAAATACCGGAAGGCGACGGGAAAGGCGACGTCGCTAGCGACGTCGTGGGCGACGTCGCGTTTAAACAGAGCGACGTCGCGTCGCTTTCTATCTCTTAACATTATAAGAACGCGACGGGAAGGGCGACGGGATGGGCGACGTCGCCCATCGCGTCGTCTTGATTAAGGTGGCTCCGTGGTTTCAAGAATGACTGCTCTGCGCAGCTTTTTACGCATAGCAATCACCTCCCTTCTAATCACACTCTTGTGCGCGAATGGGTAGAATGAGATACTGTGACATACTGCGTTTACTAAGCATCCCTTGTGACGTCATGACGTCGAATGGCAAACTCTTTGTTGGCGTGACATTTGCCGACGTCATGACGTTGCATTGTTGCGACTTTAATGCAGAATGGCGGGGAAAAGTGTGGGAGTAGGTAGATTCGGAGTCCTATTCATGCCCTTTTTTGGATGGCGACCTACCTTTTATCTGAGTTATTAAAAAACTACTTACTTCAAGGAATACATGTTGAATATTCTGAAAACAATTATGTCTTAAATATTGAGTTTTTCACATAGTATTCACATTGTACCAATTTGCCATAGGTTTCGTTATACAAGCTGAAAATTAGAAAAAAAGTAATACGCTATGCCCCAATTTTTATATCATTTTCTGATATAGGATGAACTTCCTGAGCTATACAAAAAATATGAGAAAAATGACATGACTTTGCATTTAAACCAGGGAGCCACCTTAAAGCGACGCGCGACGGGAAGGGCGACGTCGTGGGCGGCGTCGCGTTTACAAAGGGCGACGTCAAAGGGCGACGTCGCGTCGCGTTCTATCTCTTAACATTATAAGAACGCGACGGAAAGGGCGACCTTGCGGGCGACGTCGTGGGCGACGTCGCCCTACCCGTCGCCTGCGACGCGCGACTCAAAAATGGCCGAAATGGAACACCATACATCATAGCACATACTTTCTCTTTATTTCATTTCCACTTTCTCCAGGATTAGAAGTTTGTAATTTTCTTTCATATTCAGATCAGAGATTTTGTGTGTAGCAAGGAACACACCATCGGCTGTACTGGTGGCCCGTTGTTGGCCACCGCCGTAGGACCACTAAATTTTTGCTCATCAGGCCACCGGTGACGCGATTACTTCGGTCCACCAGTGTCAGCTACTTCTGTCCGGACGGTTGGTTTCCACTGGTGGCCCATTGTTGGCCACCGTCGAAGGACCACTAAAGATTTGCTCATCGGCCCACCGATGGCCCGATTACTTCGGTCCACCAGTGGCTGCCACTGTTGACCCAATTGTTGGCTTGACAATGGCTGCTACTGCTCACACGGCTGTTGACCAATCTTGCGATGATGTAAATACTCTAATAATTCGATGATAGGAAGTGATTTCCCCTGTGATTGAATTATTAGAGTATTTCCAGCATCGCAAGAATGTGTCTGACTGATCAACAGCCGGCTGAGCAGTGGTAGCCATTCCCCGAATTTCTCGAAATCCTCAAATATTTCAATCACATCCAATTATTAGACAAAATAAATCATTAAAGTAAGTTTAATCATCCTCTAAAATCATTAACATGATTAAGAAATAATGGATTATTTGTTGATTTTGGACCATTTTTCGAAGTGTACTAAATAAATATGATCATAAATATTTATTTAGTACACTTCACAAAATGGTCCAAAATCAACAAATAATCCATTATTTCGGAATCATTATGATTTCACAGGGTGATAAATCTAGTGTAATGATCGGATTTTGTCCAAAAATTGCATGTGATTGAAATATTCGAGGATTCGGTGTACTTTCAATTAGACAATCAGCTGCACCTACTAATTAAGACGACATGATGTAGTCTTCATTCAAGAAGTAACATTTTCTTGTGAGACTCCATTTTTCAGTTCAGAAGGTGATGATAAAGGAATACTCTCATTCTTTTGCCGGCTCTCATATCAAAGACTTTTTTCAGTCGATTGTCATGACACACAGTTGAATAAGTGATGTGTCAGTGATATTATGGGATTAATTGATTAACATGTTTCAGCATATTATGATGCTCCATGATTTCAAGGCATAAGCTTGATCCTTATGGTGAACCTGTTTATCGTGTTTCAAAATCATACATGACGTGATAAGTGGCATTCACTAAAACGAATACCAGATGAAAGTGGTGGTTTCAACACTCAAGTGGCATAACTTATAAGGGGAAACAAGTTGGATCAGGTCAAAAAGGGTCACGTGTACATCTTCATATGGTGAATATAATATGTGATAATCTAGCAAAATTTCTACCAGGAATTGTGTTGTGTTCACTAGAGAAGGCAGTAGATATTCTTCTTGACCAAATAAAGAAAGGAGATGTAGTCTGAATTTGTAGTCCAATCTAACCAAATGTCAGCTTATTATTTCTCGTACTTACTGAACACAGTATAATATTATTCAACAAAGTCCATGGACTTGTCCTTTGCCTCTTTTCCTGACCACTTCCAGCTATGGGCCATCAGTCCCCAATATGGCTTTCATATGGTGGCGTGTCTGACATCATTTCCCCACAAAAGGCCTAAAGCACTAGTCTGAAATCAACATGAAAAGTACATGATCATTTCGCACATATATCATTCTTGCTGACAAACTAATTCAAATGATCGTGCTGGTGAATTAATTTGGATGTGGATAGTTAATAGTTTGTGTTCAGTCGCTGAAAAATTCAAAAAAAAAAAAAATATTATAACAGCCTCCCAAAAATACCCTGATCTAACTGGAGATAATACTACCACCAAAATAACTACTAGGACACATTATACATAATTTGTTTAATAAGTAAAACAAGGAATCAATTACAGCGTAATATATTGTATCCTGGAAGATTTTACTCACAACTGACTGAGACAGAATCTTGACTACTGCCAATATATTTCAGTAACAGCTTTATTCATTAAGCAGGGTTCTGTAAAAAGACAGAAATAAAATGAATTACAGCAATGAAATTAAAGGAGTTGATTATACATAATCTGTAAACATGTAATCATTCTATACTTGTCAATGTAAATTGATGAATACAAGTCAAATTGACATGATTGAGGCTTTTTCAAAGACAGTTACATTCCACGGTCGTGTAATATTTAACCTATAAGCCTGTATCTAGTAATTTATTTCTCATAGATCAATATCTACTTGTATACAAAATACAATAACATGAAATTCATACAAATGCTGATCCTGTAGGAAATTATGGTTTCATTCTATTAGCCTGACGAATCACTACATTATCCTTCCAGAAATAATGAATATCTCGTTCAAATAGGCTGAATACGTATAACCATAATACTTAATCTTTGAACTGTTTAGTCTGTAAATTTATGAACTATAAAAACATTGCACCACATATGAATGAAATCATTCAAAGTTTCAATATAAGGGAGACAACTCTGTACAAGAATGCTACAATGTTAAAGAGAGGTAAATCTCGCTTTTGGCGACACAATATGTGCCGATTGTTTCTCTGAGCTAAATTAATTAGTTTGCCGAACCAATAAATTGTATTGATGTTTTACCGATCAAATAATTACATTAACTTTACGACAAAGGCACTAAATAATGTGTTCGAACGAAATATGGCGTCTACATAATCCATTTACGAAACATGCTATAACAACGAAAAACCACTTGATTTGTTTATAGAATCTTACGGTAACAATAAACTGACATGCTAGGAAAATGTAATGGAACTCTTGGAACTTGTTTACCTGAAGATTGAATCTCCGTGGCAGAAATTAAAAGCAAATCACAGAATTTCTGGCTGGTCTTGCATGCAGGCTTGAACGCATCGACATCTCTCAGGCAGACGATCACAGTGGCGCGCAAGGGGAAGTAATTGAACAAGAATTTCGCGCCCAAAGTCGGCAGAAATTTCCCGCAGTAAATGAAATTAATTTTATACGTAGGCCCGTCATTAATGTAGCATATATAATTGAATAATTATGCGATCAAACTGGTCAAAAATAATATAATTTGATTATCACTTTTGTTTTGACCAACGAGTGAACATTAATGTCACGTGGTACCACCAAGTCGTCGGTGATCGTTTGTAGCCCCGACGTCATCCACACGTCAGATGACATGGGCGCTCCAAATGTATCGGTGGTCCGGCGTCGGGCCATTTTCGGCTTCAGATGCCGCCCGTGCCACTAGAGCCCTCTCCACTACCACCAGTGGTCCGCTATTGTTTGCCGTGTGGGAAATAGTTTCTCTGGGAATTTCGCAGTGTGACTCAGAAGTATGACCTCCAACTCTATTGGAAGATAGGCCTTGTCTCTGTAAGTTATCACTTTAATGTTTCACCAAACAGTTAACAGTTCAAGTGAGCCAACTTCCATCTCTCCTCATCTTTCATGGTTGTTAATATACATGTAGCAGAGATCAGCAAATTACCATCATATATGCTGTCATTGAATTTTATTCCTTTTTTCTTCTATGGTGTGTTTTGACAAGTGTTGCCTGCCTGTTTGCAAACATTGCATTCATGGACTTGAAATCCGACACAGAATATATTTCTCAGTGTTATTTTGGAGTTTTCTCAGTAATAATAACTGTTTACAAGTAATAGGCGCATCTTTCGAATTATTGTCAGCAAGATCTTGATGAGATGTAGATCCATCCAATTGAACCGACATATATTCTCTATATGGGAGTTGTGTATACCATAAACACCTCTGTGTTATATTTTTTGATGTGTTTTGTACACATTTGTATATATTGCTGTTACTTATTACAGGATTAAACATGTCTTTGATCTTTGTATCAACATCAAATTTTAATCACATTTGATAGATTACTGGGATGGCCCACTGATTACATGGGGGAATTAACCACTGCCATTAAGGAAATTTTTACCAAATGTAGTCTAAATGAGCAGCTTGTAAACAAATTATGTTTTGTCACATTTTGAATTTAATTTTTATTTATTTTAAGTTTTAATTTGAAAAATTTCATAAAAAATGAATTAAAATAATAATTTTCTTTATTTAAAATAGTGTTTAACATATCTAGTTATGCTTTATACTTCTTATTATAGGCAGACGAATTGTCGACTTGGTGCTTTTTACCAGATGGAAAAATATGCACAGGTTAGTGAGATATTGTACTCTTTAATTGTACCTCAGTCTTAAATCATATGAGGCAAACTGAGGGGAAATTATAAAGGGGGTACCATTGGTATATAGGCTGTAAACTCTCTATCTGTGCATCGTTTTATCTGTGCTTTCTCAAGATAGTTTGGGGATGGGTATGGTTTGTTCAGATGAGAGCATTCTTCATTTCAACAAAGGTTCCATCCCTGACAGGCATCAGACCGGTGTTAATCATTTCCGGGTCGGAGCCCTCGAACTACATTGTTTAGAAATTTGAGAGCAGATCTTTGTGTACTTTATGAGCTGAGATTTTTCAGCATTTTTGATACAGCTGATATTTCAAATTTCAGATGAGGCTTCAACCTGTGCTTCCTGGTGTTGATTTGGGCCACTTTGGGAATAGCATGGTGGATGAAGACATGATCAATGAGGGATGAGAGGGCTCCCTGTTTACAAATTGAATGGCATTCGGTAGCACCAATCAGCTGTCAATGGCGGGAATTTGAAATTTCCGTGGTCAACTCATGTCAAAACTTTCACAGTTAGTGTCCCACAAGGTGAATATTGTCATGCCAAGTGGATTTATGCATCGGTAGTTTTCCGAATTTGTTGTGATGTTTTATGCTAATACATAATAAGTAACAAAATTATTTGTGATCTGATGCCAGCAGTGCGCCACGAGGTACTAATGCCCTACATTATCCGAAACCGTGTCAAGTGACTCAATGGAGTTCCCTGTATAACCCTACCCCGGGTATTTAGCCAAAAGTTCATCAAATGGAGTCTTTTGTAATCATTACACTAGAAGTACCTGTTAACTAATGAAATAGCGTGTGGGAATGAGTATTCCAGGTTTCTGACAAATCAGGAAAGGAAAAACTCAGCTAAAACTTTAAAAGTTAAAATAAAATATAATAGAAATAAGCAAATCCTAAATTGAATCTCTCTGAGATGATTTTTCTTCAATGAAATACAAGCGCCTAGTCATTCAATATTCTGCCCGTCGCATATTGAATAATTTGCGAGTATATAATCCCAAGAGCTAATGTAATATTCCTTGCACCCGGATTTTTGGCGATCACATGCAAGAGAATAGGTCATGTATTCTACGTCATCACATAGAGAAGCGTGCTGGGAACTCGATTAATATTCAATGTCCCAGTCACCGCGCAGAAAAATCACTGTGCAACAGTACATTTGAACTATAACTAAAAACGAGTAAAAGAGCATTAGGAGTTGATTTTCCTGGACGTTTCCATGGCACGTCGATCATATCGTTCATTACATATAGTTAAATTGGTTGAGTGATAGTATATTATATGACTGCACACTGTACTGATTGTAACGGTTAAAGAGTGCCCATATTCGTTAAACCACGACAGATTGCACCATGTAAGCGTCCTGTCTGTGTCTTGTGCGCTGTCGTCAGTGTTTTATAGGGTGGATGGAGGGTGTCTGGTTCCATGCTGCTTCAAAGATTTCTTCTTTGAAGTAACAGGAACACAAGTGGGCTGGGTGGTGCTTAGTTGGTTCGTCGTGATATAGCTGAAATGTTGTTGAAAGCGACGTTAAATTCTATTCACTCACTCACTTAAACCACGACAGAACACCCGGGGTATGATTCTACGGGGAACTCTAGCAGCAAGAGATGATGAGGGAGTGAACAGTGGTGCCGTCCTGTAAACTAACCAAAGAGAGTTGACGGCTGGAATTTACAGATAATATCTGTTTCGTATTATGATTTTAGCCAACAGAGTTTTATTTTCCCGAGAAGTTCCAGTTAGACTGATCGGGTTCGTCTTGCAAAACGTTTTGGCAGTCAATCCACGAATGACTGAGAGTTACGTGGTACTATCTCTACCTCCGCCAATTCGACGCAGTTGGATAGATTTTTCGAGGTGAGAGCATCGCCTGCCTTTAGCAGAGAACAAATCTGTAGGATAAATTTGTATGCGCCAGCTGCCGGGGGACGGGACTGGAGACAGGGACACTGTTTACACGTATTTAGCACTGCCTTAGATATACAACGCTTGCTTGGAACTTGAACATCTTTGATGCCCCTGTGAAGGTCAGGCAGCAGAAAGGCCGCGTATTTTCTATGGTAGTATTAGGATCGGCGCAGATATACAATGTTTGCCTGCAAACATGATTGGAACCTCTGTGAATTACAAGCGCCATTCATAATTCAGCCGTCGTCCATTGAACAATATCCGCGTCCATAATCCAAAGACCTATTCCATATAACAGCATTAGCTCCAAATTCAAAAAGACAATCATAGTACACATACACATAGGTTAGTTTCCTGCAAGAGAGAAGCGGTCGACAGTTTTCAATGATGCCGGCAAGACATCTTGATGTTCCAAAATATCAAATCCATATCGCTGATCAGTATTGTTGATCAATATGATATTCGTTGTGAAGTCGTCATCTAGAGAATGATGTATCTCAGTCACGCTTTAATTGTGATTGTTCATATGAGCACCATGAGGATCTTGAATTACATGGGTTCATACGGCCTCTAGCCCCGGATTAAGTGGAATTAGATACAAGTTACGAAACGTAACGCCATAGATCTTACACACTACGCTCGTCTAACAGCAGAAAGGCTGCGTATTTTCTGTGGTTGAGTTAGGGACAGCAGATTCGCAACGATTGACTACAAACTTGATCAGAACTTGTGAACCCTGTGAAAGTCAGGTAGCAGAAACGTTTAGTGTCTCCGTAATCAGGTAGCAGAAACGTTTAGTGTCTCCGTAATCAGATATACAAAGTTTGTGTGCAAACCTGATTGAAACTTGGGCGTCTTTGATGTTCCTGTGAAAGTCCAACAGCAGAAAGCGCGTAAGTAGGGAGAACCGCCTTCATTGCTGTCCACGTCCGCTGATGTGGAGATCGATACTCCGGGAACCATTTGTATGTTATTCGACCTGAGAAGCTTGAAGCAGATCATGCAGGCCACGATCGAACGCTGTGAGAACGCCGGTCCATACGTTGGCTACAAGATGATGAGATGGGAATACATCCCGGGAGTAGAGAAAATCCGGCCATGGCCGTGGTCACGTCCACCGGGACCGCCCCATTAGACGATTGTAAAGGCCTCGACGTGTGATGGAGAGATTACTTCGTCCACTTCGAGCACTGTGCAGACTTGAATGGGTGGGCCGCAGAGCATATAGGACAAAACTTAGACGCAACATTGAGTGGACCAGCCCAGCAGGTACTCTCCAGCCCCTTTGTCAAAACCAGGCGAAGCTGATCTCGCGAGACTCGAGATGCTCTAGATAGAGGATTTGCCCTGATTAGTCAGGCTGATTTATATAAATCGCAGTTGAAGTCACGACGAACGAAACTGGGACAAACACTTGTAGGTCTCGGTCAGATGGTCTACCCAGATGATGAATGAGTTCAATGATACTTTAGCCAGTGAGCAGCTTTTCGAGTCCATTGAGGAAGACGTACGATTTAAGGCTTGGCAGTGTCATCCCAATGATGAGGTAGTTCACGTAGCCGAGGAGGTGGAAGCCTTCCAAAACGCTCAACGGCGACGTTCAGAGCCTACGGCTTGGTCGATCGGACAGGGCCTAGACAGTTTCAAGACAGCGCCGGGGCAGTACTGGGACAGCACCAGGACAGTGTGTCCGCAGTAATGTACTAGGGCAACGCCCGGACAGTGTCCAGACAGCGCCGACGTAGTGTCGTGACAGCGCCGGGACAGTGTCAGTGCATTGCCATGACAGCACCAGAACAGTGTTCGGACTTCGTTGGGGCAGTGCCAGGGCAGTGCCAGGGCAGCGCCGGAACTATCTTAGAGGCAGCGCTGCGCCGGGACAGTGCCGGGGTAGTGCCAGGACAGCACCGGGACAGTGCCAGGACAGTATCTGGGCAAAGACAGGACAGTGTTGGAACAGCTATTATCAGTACTAATCCCTCACCAAGCTGTATCTTGTCTGAAGAGGACAGAATTACACACAGAGCCATCTGCATCATATTTTTGAAATTATGAGGTATTCGGACAAATGAGACAATTACGGTATGTCGATTATACCCAAACCAGTTTACAGTCGAAGCAACCGAAGATTCAACAGAACAGTCCGAGATGAAAAGCTCAACTACACCAACTGTGCGGAAAGAAACAAATTATTTTTTGTTCACTACACTACACTACACTCTGCTATGCAACAAAGGTGGTCGCGATTCCGGCAATGTTTTTCTCATAGCATTCACATCACTGAACAAATACCTCAGTTCAGCGCCAAATATCCTCGTACTCAAGCTCAGCATTTGTGTCATTCTTTTACTCGGCATTATAGTTTCGGCACATGCGGACAGATTCCGGCAATGGAACATATTTGCGGAAGTGTGTTGGACCATCGCCTGTGTAAGTAACTGGTTCATAACATTTGTAAGCAGTTCGGTTCATTCATTCTCAGTACGGCTCTATCGCGCTGAACAGATATGTTGCGATTGTAGTATCGTGTAAATATAACTATATGACTCGCACCGTGATATGTACTTTCGTGTTCCTATGTATGTTTCTGTTTATTCTGGTGGTATTCTCATTTCCGGACAATTTGGCATGCTTGGATTTGACCTCCATAACTGATACTACGTGGAGGATTTGTCCTTCACTGGTCCACTCATACTGGACTTAGCGGAGTTCTGGACTTGCACAACTTCCGTTTAGATGATAACACCGGCCTACGTTCATAGCATTTTGAGGACCAAGTCACGGCCTTCAAGTTATTTAAATCTCGCCTTCAGCTATTTATTACGGCGTGAGGAAACGGACCAGCCCCGGTGCTTTTACCCCAGTTACAATACCCGTGTTATACGACCAGTTCTTCACCATTACAAATGACCCACTGGCCTAACTGGAGACATTGCATGCCTTGGAACGGACCCGTCAACAGTGGCCCTACACCAAATGGTATGTGGAGATGATGGCGAACGTGATCTTTTATATGACTAAAATGATCTACCCCCATCGTCATCCCCTGCTGGTTATTACAGCGGTGATGTATGTGTGCGTTAGTGCGTGGCCACTATATGTCCCCTTCATCGACCGCTTGTTCCGCTGTCTAGCTAATATTTGGCGTAGGCCCAACTCAACAGGTGTGACCGAATCACCAACGTCTATTGGAAACAGATACTCACGTGAACAGAACACGGAAAAAATCACTTCCGCGGGGTCCCCTTATCACAACTAGATGTGATAGAAACCTTGATCCAAATTAAGATAGTCGTCTGCAGCGTAGGTGAACAAGTGGATGATAACACCACCGATTACAAGCGTCTGGTCCGTCATTCATAATTCAGCCGTCGTCCATTAAAGAATATTCGTGTTCATAATCCAAAGACCTATTCCATATTCATATAACAGCATTAGCACCAAATTCAAAAAGACAACAGTTTTCAATGATGCCGCAAGACATCATTATGTTTCAAAAATATCAAATCCGTTGTCCTTTCCTATTGCAACCAAGAACGAACACTTGTCCCCAACGTGGAGACGAACACCCTTAGCCACCGGACATTCTTAGCTACCGCACCGGCAACATCAAACATGTCATCAAGAAGACGTACAACCACGTTGCCCTCTCTACGACTTCGCTCCGCTCTCTAGACGTGCGAAATTACCTGTCGCTCAACCATAGCTATGGCCAGTGGGTGAAAGCCTACGACTGCACCCAGAGTGAATGAATATGATTTGTCGTCGCTTTCAGAACTATTTCAGTCATATCACGATGTTTGATTCCTCTTGCTTTTCACATCCTGAAACCACACGGGTAGGGTCCTATTCCTTTTAACACCCGGGACCCACGGGAGGGGTCCTATTCCTTTTCACACCCGGGAACTCCACGGGTGCCCAGTTAGTCGCCTCTTATGACAAGTTCTGAGAAGCTGAGGCCTATTCTTACCCTGCCCCGGAATGTGCACAATGACACCCCAGGTCAATCCTCTGGAGCCCCATGGGGCGACCACGCCCAGAACAAACGCCGAGAACGAAGACTGCTTTCCGTATACCTAAATGACTCACCTGGATCGTCAGGAAGAGACGTAATTTCCACCCGAAACAGACTTCTACAGCGATCTCACAGGAGAAGCGTTATCCGATACCATCTATACCGAACTCCAACAGGTGTGGGTCCGTGCAGGAATGCAAATGCAAATCCTCGTCTATTACAACAATCTGGATATCATCCATTTCCTGGAAGCTATCTACAAAATGGCCGTCTATATACCGAGGTATGGGTGTGGATGTGTTCAAAGGTTGTGCATTCCAGGCCTGACCCTGTGGTATCTGTTCCAGGATTTACCAACCTTCTTCGGCCTAATCGAACAGAAAGACGCCGACATGTTTGAATATAAAATCATGGGTGGGCCCAGCATTATATTCCATCGGTGCCATAAGAAAGAGGTGAAGCACATCCGGGGCCGTGAAAAACTGTGTCAGAAAATAGTCGGACTCGACGCCAACGCCCTACCTAGTATTTTTGGCTCAACCCATACCGGCGGGCCATTATATCCGGTCGCTCCCTGAGGGACAGGAGTTCAAGGCCCAATGTGCTGCAAGAAAACGGGGACGGATTCGCCATCATAAACCATCAGCTGACGACTATATATAGGGGATGCAACTATGTACAACTATGGGAGTGCGAGTTCCACCAGAAGTAACGCCGTCAGCCCGAATTGTACTACTTTTTACACGCTCATGACTGGCTTGGGGATTACCGACCCATCGTTGCCATGACCACCCTCCTACGCACTGTTTAGACGAAGGTCCTCTACAGGTTCGTCGTGATATTCACATCCCCGATCACCCGAAGGCAAAGTTCGTTGAATGTCCGCCCGTATTCAAAATTACCGAGGTTGGCCGAGACGATATCGGATCGACCCATTCGCGACTGTTAGGCCTATTCCGTCGAAGTCATAGTACCTGGCGCATTAATGGTGCAAGGATTTTGCATCGCTCTGGTGTAAACCATGAAACGAGGAAGTTGCTTGGCAACAGTGGCTATGATAAAACGGTGACGAACCAGGATCGCCAAGTCGACATTAAACAAGCACTACCAAACAAGCCCGCAAGCGCCTTAACTCACCCCTGAATCGTCACATGGATATGATTGAGGACACCACATACGAAGTCATCTCGTCCAAAAAAGACCATCAAGTACAACCTACCGCTGTAGATCAGGTACATAGTGTGTCAGCTGGCCAACCTCCGTCTGGTGGAAATTCTCTACGACTTCCCGTTTGTATTTTTCGACCCGTCAAACTGGCAATTCATAGAAATGGATACAGATTCGAAATGCATGGCCGGCTGCAGCCCCAACTGGGAATCCGTGGTCAATCCAGAACTGTGGGCCCTGTACGAAGCTGAACAGGATCGGTGGTTGCCGCAAATAGACCACTACGCTTTAGACAAAAGGGTCCCAGGGCTCTTCAAGTTGGCATGATCGACCTCTAATCAAACACCTACTATTGCGACGGTAAGGGCCAAAACAACAACGAGCTCAGTTGTAAAGGAGTCACTCATCGGGATAACAACATCACCAGAGCGCTGTCCCTCCAAAGCCAAACCAGAACCCGTAGGACCAACAAGGGCTTCCAGGTCGTCCCGGGAACTCCACGGGTGCCCAGTTAGTCGCCTCTTATGACAAGTTCTGAGAAGCTGAGGCCTATTCTTACCCTGACCTGGAATGTGCACAATGACACCCCAGGTCAATCCTCTGGAGCCCCATGGGGCGACTACGCCCAGAACAAACGCCGAGAACGAAGACTGCTTTCCGTATACCTAAATGACTCACCTGGATCGTCAGGAAGAGACGTAACTTCCACCCGAAACAGACTTCTACAGCGATCTCACAGGAGAAGCGTTATCCGATACCATCTATACCGAACTCCAACAGGTGTGGGTCCGTGCAGGAATGCAAATGCAAATCCTCGTCTATTACAACAATCTGGATATCATCCATTTCCTGGAAGCTATCTACAAAATGGCCGTCTATATACCGAGGTATGGGTGTGGATGTGTTCAAAGGTTGTGCATTCCAGGCCTGACCCTGTGGTATCTGTTCCAGGATTTACCAACCTTCTTCGGCCTAATCGAACAGAAAGACGCCGACATGTTTGAATATAAAATCATGGGTGGGCCCAGCATTATATTCCATCGGTGCCATAAGAAAGAGGTGAAGCACATCCGGGGCCGTGAAAAACTGTGTCAGAAAATAGTCGGACTCGACGCCAACGCCCTACCTAGTATTTTTGGCTCAACCCATACCGGCGGGCCATTATATCCGGTCGCTCCTTGAGGGACAGGAGTTCAAGGCCCAATGTGCTGCAAGAAAACGGGGACGGATTCGCCATCATAAACCATCAGCTGACGACTATATATAGGGGATGCAACTATGTACAACTATGGGAGTGCGAGTTCCACCAGAAGTAACGCCGTCAGCCCGAATTGTACTACTTTTTACACGCTCATGACTGGCTTGGGGATTACCGACCCATCGTTGCCATGACCACCCTCCTACGCACTGTTTAGACGAAGGTCCTCTACAGGTTCGTCGTGATATTCACATCCCCGATCACCCGAAGGCAAAGTTCGTTGAATGCCCGCCCGTATTCAAAATTACCGAGGTTGGCCGAGACGATATCGGATCGACCCATTCGCGACTGTTAGGCCTATTCCGTCGAAGTCATAGTACCTCGCGCATTAATGGTGCAAGGATTTTGCATCGCTCTGGTGTAAACCATGAAACGAGGAAGTTGCTTGGCAACAGTGGCTATGATAAAACGGTGACGAACCAGGATCGCCAAGTCGACATTAAACAAGCACTACCAAACAAGCCCGCAAGCGCCTTAACTCACCCCTGAATCGTCACATGGATATGATTGAGGACACCACATACGAAGTCATCTCGTCCAAAAAAGACCATCAAGTACAACCTACCGCTGTAGATCAGGTACATAGTGTGTCAGCTGGCCAACCTCCGTCTGGTGGAAATTCTCTACGACTTCCCGTTTCTATTTTTCGACCCGTCAAACTGGCAATTCATAAAAAATGGATACAGATTCGAAATGCATGGCCGGCTGCAGCCCCAACTGGGAATCCGTGGTCAATCCAGAACTGTGGGCCCTGTACGAAGCTGAACAGGATCGGTGGTTGCCGCAAATAGACCACTACGCTTTAGACAAAAGGGCCCCAGGGCTCTTCAAGTTGGCATGATCGACCTCTAATCAAAAACCTACTATTGCGACGGTAAGGGCCAAAACAACAACGAGCTCAGTTGTAAAGGAGTCACTCATCGGGATAACAACATCACCAGAGCGCTGTCCCTCCAAAGCCAAACCAGAACCAGTAGGACCAACAAGGGCTTCCCGGTCGTCCAAAACCAGGTACAAACCCACACTCAGCAGCGGAACGCCTCCACCTTCTTCCACCTCAATCGAAAACTTCTTCCAGATGGCATCACTACGACGTATCTGGATATTCTATCCGAATGGGTACTCTATAAAGCAAAAGTTCAACTTCAGCAGCTATGAAAATAAAAGAGGGTACCCTATAAAACTAAAGTAAATATGACATCACACAGCGATATTCCATTGCAGTTGATAGAAGGTATCAAAGCGACGAATGAATATTTAGACTGATGGATACCACTGTAATATCTAAGGTAAAGCTGACCTTACACCTCAGTGTTCTCTGTTATTAAAATAAAACCTGTTTTTCCAACAACAATGTGATTCGGTTCTTTGTATACCGTAGTTAACCGGTTAACGGAAATGCCCCAAGTTCCGAAACGGGACATATTTGCATTTGACATTTGTGTCGTTGACGTCACCTCCGGTTCCGGTCGCGTGACTGAAAGTAACCGTTGACACCTGCGCACCATTTTATCCGGTATTCTGCGCATGCGCGAGGTTAAAGGTCACTTCCGATCACGTGACCGAAACCGAAAGTGACATCACAAAGATCAAAGGTCACGAAAGTAGGTCAAGATACGGTTACGTCCGCTGGCTATACTACTTAGAAGTGCAGCAATTTCGTCACGTTAGGCATACACCTGTTTTAAATATTTCTTTGAAATTGTCTTGTATTGTAATCAGAATAACACGATGTAAAGTTGCAAGATGATCAGGAACTCAATTGTCACGTACCATGTGCTGAACAGTACAGTACTGGGCTCTCTAATAAGTAAGCATAGAAAACGACCCCTTCTCAAGAAATCTTGGCGACACCCGTGAGTGCGGATTTGGCCATTTGAAGCGAACATCATGATGTCTTGCTAGCATTTAAGGTTCTTTCGTGCAGCCATAACACACACTCCCTGTATGGTTTCTTTTTCTGTAGCCTCCCTCTTTATTAGTGCATCTTTTTCTTCTGTCGTCAAAATGTGCTTTGCCATTGTGCGTATCTCAAATCTCAACTTCTCCCATGTTTGTTGAACGTCTTCTAACATGGTCGGTGTTGCTCTGAAAACCGTGTCACCAGACGTATAAGTCTGGTAACCTAGATTCGCCCCGATAACAATCCAACCTCCAGGCTTAATCAATTGAGATACGTTGTACGAAACTTTCTGATAGCTTGGCAGATCATAAGAAGCACTTTCTAAACATTGTGCAGACGTAACCGTGTCAAATTGCGCGAATAAATTAGGCGTTAACGGGTTGTCTTGGGTAACATCACAAGGAAGGAGAGCCTTTATTTTGTCTCAAAGCTCAGTCTGCCTCTGTATCCAGCTTTCTCTGAAAGGACAATAAGTGTACACCTGTATAGAAATCTAAATAATCGGACCCCTCCCCACCCTCTCCTATGAGGCGCCGTTTGTGACAATATTGTCAACGACAAATATATAGAGTTGAAACCAAAATATAAAGTCGCCGTTTGTGACAATATTGTCAACGACAAATATATAGAGGTGAAACCAAAATATAAAGTCGCCGTTTGTGACAATATTGTCAAACACAAATATATTGTTAAAACCTTTGTAAATATATATCAAACGATATGAATAGGGCCTATATATAAAGTTGTTTTTTTTAAATTTTTATAAATATTTTTTGAACATAAATAACGATAGGAAGTTAAGACGTTAAATTTAACGTAAATATAAAGTACACGAACTTGTAAAGTGTACATGTAAACCGGATATGCCCAAAGGAAGCTGCGCAATCGATGTGCGCGCGAGTAATACTGGTTAATCAAAACTGCAACTGGGTTCTGAAGCGAAACTATGACAGCGGTGAAAGCCACTCGCATGTCACAGATGTGTCGAATCAAACAATAAGATCACGTACCTGAACATATATCAGTTCACTGCCATAGTGATTTAGTAAAGGCCTATTCCAATTTTCAACAATTACTGTTATCATTTACAATCGTACTTCAGAGTTATCACATCAATTAGATATAAATACATCTACTTATAAATCACCATAAGGTATCCTAGCCTGCAGCCAATATCACGGCCTGCCCCTTTGATGTTCAATCTGCGATTCCGTCGGCCAAGTCGCTGGTTGCTATTTGCTGCATAGAAACATCAACAGAAGTTGAAATAAAACATGCGCAGTAGTTCTACGTGAAAATAACGATGTATTAATTATGCGCAACACAAATATTAGGCAATTTGAAATCATACTGAATATGAGCATATTTCATTGACTAGAATATGACCATTCATAGCCTAGTTATAGGATTTGGAATTATATTGTCGTTTTGTATATTTTATCGTTTTTCGATAATTTCCGCATTTTCAAACAAGACAAAAATTAGCAGGGAATTTGGTATAAGTACAGCGAATGGGAAACTAATGGCTCATGAGGAACACTACATTGGCCTTTTTTCACTTTTGCGCTGCCTCGAAGCTGTTACTAGTAACTGAGGAATCAGTCGAAGCCGTTTTACCCCTGCGTGCTAATCGCTAATTGATCTTCAATACGTGTGTATTGAAGAGCACTTCTGGCCCGATGGGTTCTTGATGGGCATCGGGGAAGCAACAAGTTCCATTTTTCAAGTCTTTGGTATGACCCGGCCAGGGATTGAACCCAGTAATTACCGCTTACGAATATCAGCAGTTCATTTTATTCAAATTACGTTATACTAACTTAAAACCTAAAAAGTTTGAGATCAAGTAAGCGTATCATGCTATAATAAATGATCTCGTTAATGAAAACGAGGAACGGTGAACGCAACAATACAATCCACACTGGTGGTTCCCACAGTAGGTGCCATTGTTCTTTCATAATTTGAGAACGGTACGTTTGATGATACAAGCATTGTGCAACCGGTTCCTCATGAGCCATTAGTTTCCACATTCGCTGTACTTATACCAAATTCCCTGCTAATTTTTGTCTTGTTTGAAAATGCGGAAATTATCGAAAAACGATAAATGATACAAAACGACAATATAATTCCAAATCCTATAACTAGGCTATGAATGGTCATATTCTAGTCAATGAAATATGCTCATATTCAGTATGATTTCAAATTGCCTAATATTTGTGTTGCGCATAATTAATATATCGTTATTTTCATGTTTTATTTCAACTTCTGTTGATGTTTCTATGCGGCAAATAGCAACCAGCGACTTGGCCGACGGAATCGCAGATTGAACATCAAAGGGGCAGGCCGTGATATTGGCTGCAGGCTAGGATACCTTATGGTGATTTATAAGTAGATGTATTTATATCTAATTGATGTGATAACTCTGAAGTACGATTGTAAATGATAACAGTAATTGTTGAAAATTGGAATAGGCCTTTACTAAATCACTATGGCAGTGAACTGATATATGTTCAGGTACGTGATCTTATTGTTTGATTCGACACATCTGTGACATGCGAGTGGCTTTCACCGCTGTCATAGTTTCGCTTCAGAACCCAGTTGCAGTTTTGATTAACCAGTATTACTCGCGCGCACATCGATTGCGCAGCTTCCTTTGGGCATATCCGGTTTACATGTACACTTTACAAGTTCGTGTACTTTATATTTACGTTAAATTTAACGTCTTAACTTCCTATCGTTATTTATGTTCAAAAAATATTTATAAAAATTTAAAAAAAAAAAACTTTATATATAGGCCCTATTTATATCGTTTTATATATATTTACAAAGGTTTTAACAATATATTTGTGTTTGACAATATTGTCACAAACGGCGACTTTATATTTTGGTTTCACCTCTATATATTTGTCGTTGACAATATTGTCACAAACGGCGACTTTATATTTTGGTTTCAACTCTATATATTTGTCGTTGACAATATTGTCACAAACGGCGCCTCATACTCTCCCGCACAGCTATCGAATAGAAAACTCAAGTTTCGAACTCAGTGGATTAGACCAAGTTCCCTTCTAACAGTAAGAATGTATCTGAATACTCTCAGTTTTGAGTATTGTGGGAGAAAATTATTCATGTTGCCGACAGGACGACACGATTTTAATGTCATTCAAACTCGATTGAAAGGATATGTTACGACAGTACGGGAACTCCCTTGTCTGTGATGGTAATCAAGCTGAATTTTTTTTCCAATCGAAAGCCTGCCAAATAAGATTTTACTAGATGTTTACATACTGAAATATCAGCCTCGAAAAAATTATGACGCTCCATTGTATAAAAAGGGAGAAATGTGATTCTCGGCCTGATTTGGTATTTTTGAGGCATTTACAGTGAGGATTTTCTTATAGCAAAAATATGACACATCAAACCAAAATAACTTTGTCACACAATATATTAGGAAGTTTGTTTATTGGAAAGAATCACGAATGGTTTCGGTTTGAGGTGTCATATTTTTACTACAGGAGAAAACCCTTCATGAAAATGTCCCAAAATACCAAAATAAGCCCGGGAGCACATTTTGATCAATATTATCTCAATTTTTATGCAACTGAACATCTCAATTTTTTCGAAGGGGACATTTCAGTATGTAAACCTCAAGAGAAATCTTATATGGCAGGTTTTGGAGTGGAAAAAAAAATCGGCAGAAATTTTCATCACATACAAAGGAGTTTTTCGTATGTAAACGTCACATGTCCTTTGTAAAAACGTGCAAGGAGCTTGAACGACGCCTAGGCCTCCGCATTAGTTACAATACGAAACGTTAGGCTAGATTCCTGTCTGCAATAGTAGGCCTATGTTAAGAGTGGTACATAGTATTTATCAGCAAACATTTTCACGGGGCGATTTAGACCCGTAGGGACTAATCGTCCTGTCTTTTAGTGAGGAAAAACTTGAGCACAGGTGGTACCGTTGCCAGGGTGACTGGTTGTTTACTTAAGTACTTTAGGCTTTGAGAGGAAGAGCAGATGAAAGAGTCCTCAAGTTATTCAGCTACCGCAGATAGTTTGGTCAACTATTTTGGCTAAATTTTGTATCACCTGGTCTATATTAGTGAAGTTAAATATTTTCCGCTATTCTTATGTATGTTCAGATGTCATTTTCACAGAGCTTTTCTGCTTTAGATCATGAATACAAAATTGATACCATTCAGAGGTTGGCTTAGTGAGTTTTCCTTAAAGGATGTCATAAATCGCTGGTTGATAACAACTTTATTTAGTACACTCAATATATACAGAAGAAAATAGTTTAAGGCATACTTATCACATGTTTGCCATGTTGGCAAGAAATTCTAATTTTCTAGGCTCCCATTTTTGCAAAAATTGTATTCACGGTATATAACTTGGGGACTTACACACAAACATCACCATATCCTCTATACTATTTAGATGCAGACACATGCATGATCTAGGTCAGTGGCTTGGTTCACTTAGCTGGATAGGGTCAATCGATCGGGTCAAACTCCAAGTCATCATGTTTAAATAGAAGTGATCTACATGTACCAGTCTACACAATATAACTACCATTCTCAGAATTTGTAACCTTCCAAACTGGGGGTGTACTGGCAGGAGAAGGTACATGTATATAATATGATGCCATGAGAGGATGCATCCCAGAATAGCTCCAGTCCATCTAATCATGAGAATTTTACATTGTATCTCAATACTCATGTTTTTGTCATTTACTGCTGAAGGATAAGCTTTCTATAATCTGGAAAAAGTAAAATATTTCACAAATATTGGTAACATGCGGAGAAGACATTATTTATCCTTTCATTGAGCTGGTTTCACAATTAATATATGTCCCACCGGTCACAAGTTATATATATATATATTGTACAATTACACTAATTTACTAGAGACTACAAATTGTGTGGCTCTTCGTCATGGGACTGAACATCAAAGAGTTAGTGGAATTATTTCAACAGCCTATTTTACATTTAAATAGCCCCATTCCAGTGCCTGAGGCTCTAGCTTTTTTTGACAAAGGTCTCTCGAGAGAAATTTTCAAGTTGACAAGCATATGATTTTATGTGGTGTACTAAGCTGACAAATCGTGAAAATCCAGATATTAAACCGCTACAGGCATAGATTTATTTGTGACCCTAAAAACCCTTCAAACGTCCTCTAAGTTGAACCAATCATCTCTATAGCGAAAATCAAGTATTAACATAGTAATTAAAATAGGATATAGATGGATACGAGCCAGCGTTATTCAAATCGACATGAGATATTGGCATTGGAAAGAAAGCCACCCCATATAGATTTCAAAACAATCTATCGACATTTCCGGATATTCATCGAAAATTCAGGAAGGTAAGAGCAGATACGCTCTCTCGCTCGCTTGTCCGGTATTCCATGACGACCCATAAAAAATGTACACTTAGTGAGGTTTGGATGACCGTAGAAATAAACATAATGGAACACAAATATTGTTTTCTGCATTTGCATTTCTCGGATAAGTACACGTGTTACGCAACGTGTCGCTGGCTATCTCCCCAGCGATTTGAAGTTAATTCACTTGGACAACCTATAAGCATATTCAGCGCAACCTCCTCTTAAATATATTTGGGAAGAGCGAATACAAGGGAGACTTCGTGTTCAATAATGTATTTCCGTCAATTCTTCGTGTTTTCTTTACATGAAAGAGTACTATACCAATTCACTTGGCCCCATTTAATAAAGTTCTATCATACCGAGCCGAATCTGAAAATAGAAATCAGATTTTAAAAAAATGAGCAATAAATCGGCCGAGTAGGACATCCCGACAAGACGCCAGATGAGTAACCTAGATATTAACTTTTCGCATTTTCTGACAGAGCTAACCATAACTATCCAACTGTATTTAGTCCTCTCGTTGATGAGTTGGCGATAATACTCAGAGTAACATAATTAAACGACCATAAACAGCCGTGCCTCGTGGTGGCCATCTTGAAAAATGATTGTTACAGTCTACACGCCAAACGCGAAATGACCCCATATCTCATTGCTCTCTCAACGCTATGTCTTATTCTGTATGAGCTTTGGTGCTTTACGAAAAAAGTCAAAATCCTTTGAAAAATTCTCAATATTGATATCTTTTAATATAGCTTCACACTGTGGCAGATTGCAGTGGCTCCATATCTAATGTTTCTAATGCCTTCATATTACTTTGTGCCAAATTTCAATCTTTTATGAGAAAAGGCACAAATCGATGGAAAATCTGCACATTCTGACTGGACTAATAGGAATACTAGAACAGACAATGAAGCATTTTTGGCCTGGTGTCCAGGAGAGGCTGGAGATGAGAAATATTATTGTGGGTTCCTCTCAAGGATATATATCGGGGTTTTTCTGTTGAAAGTGAATATGGATTAAACTTTGGGAAGCCTGCATGATCTTCAGTCTCAGGAACTGACGTAACCGCTAGTATAACTGGTTCTGTTGTGTCGGATATCAAATTTGTGTTTATCCTTAGCCCAATTTAAAGTGCCAGAGCACGTTTTGTTAGAAAATGCATACTTTTCTAATCCACAAATATGCTCCATGAATGAACGTAATCTTTTCCCTGTTTTGCTTATCCATCAGATAACCTAAGTGGTGAAATAAAACAAATGATGTTCACATCGCAAACCCAGGTTACTCATGGACAAATCTGAACTCCAAAACAACAGCTGCCGTCGCGAGTTTCTTAACCCCATCTGGCCTGGGCTTTTTGGGATCTCTGCCCTGGGGCCATTTCGGCTCCCTCTAATTATTTTTCTTACCCCTTGCTAGGGGGTTGAAACTTACCACACTATACCCTTAGGTCAAGCTCGACCAGAAAATGTAAAAAAAAAAATCCAATACGGCCGCTTGGCATTTTTTTGTCGATTTTCGGTCAGATTTTTCGAATTTTTTATTTATGCAATTTCTCCGCGAAAAGTTCGTGATGAATTAGCAAATATTAATGTGATGTGAAATAAAATAGTTTTTGCCCACTTTTCATCGCGGAAAAGCAGAAATTTTGAAGTAAAATGACGAAAACATCACTTTTCTGGTACCCCATGTCACCGCCATCTTGAATTTACCCATGATCCTCTCCTCGGGAGCAAATGGGCTCAAAATGACCACAATATGATGAACTATAAAGTCACGAATTGTCAGCTCTCATTTTTTGTCGCCATTTTGCCCTCACAGGCCTGGTAGGGTTAAGAAAAGTTATTGTCATGAAATGGAATTTGAACTGAATTTGAATTTACGCTGTTCTTCTCTATACAAAATAATGAAATACATCATAATTCACTTACCGAGGATTTTCTTTTTCCACAACGTATTTCAGAATAGAGGAAAAATCGTGAGCCCCGTCTTCCTCTTGTAGTCACTTGTGGAGATATTTCCTGTTTTGTGTCAGCAAGTCACTCTGATATACGTTCTCGAAGTGTTTACACGCGCTGATCACGGAGGAGATACCCGGACCAGATCCAACATCCAACAGACATTTTCCTGAGATACCACCTGAAAAACATATATCAATTATACAATCTGAATACGCGTGCCTGCTTTGAGGAAGTGAGAGGGAATACATTTGTAATGTTCATATTCGCGGTACAGATTCCGTCCACAAATATTCCACATAGATTTATGACCATGGCATAAAACATACAGGTTTTCAGAACAACTTCAATGTTCGGAGTTTCTGAAGTTTAGTCTTACCCTCTTGAAATATCTTGCTGAACGAGTCGAGGAAAAACGCAGTGACCCAGTCTTTCTTGATATTTGGTGAGATGTCTGAATACCAGAACTTCGCATCAGATTCTGTATCAAAATATTTCATGATATTTGGTGAGATGTCTGAATACCAGAACTTCGCATCAGATTCTGTATCAAAATATTTCATAGTCATTTGGGGTCTGATGCAGTACAGCCATCATTGGGTACTCGTTGAGGCAGGGCTTACAAAAAACTCCTACTTAATTTATTGTACAATTAAGATGTACAAAGCAAAGTACAATCCATCGCCTTTATGAATACAGTTGTAGTGAGTGATGCCTTACACTCTCTCAAGGGCCCTTGTCACTACCTGGCAAATTATGTGAAAAAAAAATGCTTGTCAGCATATGTTCCTTCATTATTCCGGTGAATAGCCTCAAGCTATATGTTGTAGTCCCTATGATGATAAATACTGATAAGCTGGTTTATTGTTATTTAAGATTTGTCAGATAGTTGCATTCTCGCTCCCCCAGAGGCACGCATCCACGATAAATATAGATTATCACTACGAGTGGTCATTTATCTGATTTTTATCACACGAGTTTGATAAAACTCATATGAAACGAGCTTTAGCGAGTTTCATATGGGTTTTATCAAACGAGTGTGATAAAAATCAGATAAATGACCACGAGTGTTATAATCTATTTCTCACATCAAAATAATGTTGATAAATAGCCAAAAATATAGTTAGCAAAATGTAAGGGTTTGATACAGGTTTTGTATCACATGGGTGTATCACATTGCTTTAGGCTGCTGTGATCTGAGAATCCTTTATATCGAGTGTTTATTTAGTACATCATTCATGAAATTATACGTCACGCCTCTCGAGCCCCGTGATCATAAATTCGACCAATCAAATCTGCGGTGCAATTATGGGATATCACACAGGCACACAGAGCGCGTGCATGTTCGTGCCAAATAAAGAATTAAGAAATAATTGCTTGTCTACTGTGGTAAAACAAGTAAGATAGATCGCGATGCAATAGGAAGAGTCTTCACGTTTGGTCACTCAGGCAATGTGAACCCACATCATTTTCCAACGTTGCTCAGTCGGTAAGATTTACCACAGTACAGAGTCGTATTGTGTGAGACCCGGAGGAAACAAGCAGGTGGAAAGCCGCTGTGATCGCGAATATGGATAGTTGATACTGGAATAAGTACCACCGAAGCTGATTTCGATCAGATAAACTAACTGTAAAATGGAAGAAAAGCAACAGCTGTATAATAATAACATGCAGTACATTCAGTTGGTACAAACTTTAATATAGTGAACATTATAAACCATTGAATACTGTTAATATCATGGTATGTTGTCTAGGGTTACTTGTATATACTGGTTACCATTAATTACTTTTTAATTATTGTTACTATTTACCGTTAACTGTACTTGTTGTGTAAGAAATAAACTGGTAACTGATGTAAGTAACCTGGATTTTGAGATTTGCCATACGAGGCTGAGGGGTTCTGAGGAACACTGAAATGAACAGCAAATCACGTGACATGACATTCTTCGACTTACATTATCTTGGTATAGGAACTGGAAACGGCTTTCCTGTTAATTATTAGAGCGATTCGAAGGCTGTAATTGGTGTGAAATAAAGCTTACAATGTCCTGAGCTCATCAAAAACACGAAACCGCAGTGGAAAGATCTAAATTGGCCAGGCAAAACGATTCTTTTTAGCGTAAGATGGTGTCAAAATTATCTGACAAAGCGCCGACAATGAACGGGAATTTTAGGAAATGCTGCCGTTCACACCATAGCCCTACAAAACATTATGTCCAAGATAAAATATCCATATATAACACTCGGCCAAAATGTCAGACACGTTTAGAAAGAAAATGGACATGGCAACTACGGAGATACCTATAGATAATGACGGTCGCCTGTTTCACTGCTCTACAAAAACCGACGGCCAAATTTAAATATATGCATAACAACTGCAACATGGCCAACACGCCTATATGGTGAAACATATACGGCATAAGATATAGGCAAGGTGATGGCGGAGTTACCTTGATACTGAGGGCAGCCTATCTCATTGTCCTATAAATAGTTTATGGCCATCAGATAATATAGATTCGGTTAAGTATTTGTTGATCTCAAATGGCAAACTATTTATATGTCTATTCACCTATTATTATATTTGTATACATATTTAGTTACTTATTAATTAATAAATTTATTTATTTATTCATTCATTTACTTAATTATTTATTGCTATGTATATATCATGTGTGACTGAGAGCACGAGGGTGAATGTCTGTGAGATGAGGATATCTCAAAATATTAAAAAAAAAAACCCAGAAAACACGAAACTATTCTATATTTCTTTCTGATTCTGACACAACACACTGAAGACCACAGGGGGGCCAGACCTGAGTAGTAGGGAGGGAGTATTTACTACAAGGTTTTCCAGGGAAATAACTCTGTTTTGTGGAGGTCACGCGGAGGAGAGGTCAAGTGCACTATAGTTCCAGCAGAATGACCAAAAAGCTACGTCCAACACAGGAGAGTTCCAATTGTTGCAGAGAATGTATTCATCCGCGGTGATGCGGTCTGGCGGTGATGCGGTCGCGGGAAAAAGCTTCCGCGCAAAAAAGTAGTCCCCAGACTTCAAATACGCTGCATGGTCCGATTGGGTCGAGTGAGTTATCAAAGTGAAGCATTCGTGAAGGGGCATCCAGTCATGGGTGGGTGTATGCAAAATTAGGATTTTTTCCCGAAACTATAAAAAGCGGAACACGGACTTTACCCCTAAAATAGGGGAAAACCCCTATCAACCCTAGCCAAAAGGGCTAATATCGGTCCCCGGCTTTATCGGGGCCTGCCTATCAAGTCAATGGGGTGGGTGCATGTAAAATTAGGATTTTTTTCAGAAACTATAAAAAGCGGAACATGGACTTTACTCCTAAAATAGGGGAAAACACCTATCAACCCTAGCCAAAAGGACTAATATCGGTCCCCGGGCTTATTGGGACCTGCCTATCAAGTCAATGGGGTGGGTGTATGTAAAATTAGGATTTTTTCCCGAAACTATAAAAAGCGGAACACGGACTTTAACCCTAAAATAGGGGAAACCCCCTATCAACCCTAGCCAAAAGGGCTAATATCGGTCCCCGGGCTTATCGGGGCCTGCCTATCAAGTCAATGGGGAGGGTGCATGTAAAATTAAGATTTTTTCCCGAAACTATAAAAAGCGGAACACGGACTTTACCCCTACAATAGGGGTCTGTATTATACAATATAAGGGAAAATGCCTGTATGGGGTATGGGGATGGTCAATTTTTTTCGTGGGCTTTACTATGGCTTGTGGGGTTTCGTTTTTCTCGTTTCGCCAAGAAAATGACAATGGGAAGGGTCCCAGAGCGAATCGGTGAAATTTTTGGGAAAAGTCACCGAGGTCTGTATACAGGCTCATATTGGCTATATGGGGGGGAGGGGTGGTCAATTTTTTTGTGGGTGTTACTATGGCTTGTGGGGTCTCGTTTTCCTCGTCTCGTCATTTAGAACACGATGGGAAGGGTCCGAAGCGAAACGGTGAAATTTTTGGAAAAGTACCATATAGCCCATATAGCTCCATAGGTGGCTATGGGAGGGATAGGTCCATCCTGGGAAATTCACACACGTTCATTGTGATATGGGTTGTGGGGTCTTGTTTTTCACGTCTCGTCATTTAGAACGCGATGAGAAGGGTCCCGGAGCGAAACGGTGAAATTTTTGGAAAAAGTTCACCGAGGCCTGGGTAAGCCCATACTGCATGGCTATGGGGTATAGGCCCATACGGGGTTGTAGTAAGTAAAGTGGCCATTTTGGGGCAGTGCGGGAAGTTATTTGGTGTCGAGATGGACCATCCTTGGTCCGAATGCGTCCTGGGAGGTGTCATTTTGTAGCTCTCGGGGTGTAGATCCCGATTTGAGGGGTGTTCACGTCATTTGTGACGTCATCAGTACGAGTAGTAGCCAAAGTGAACATTTTGGGGCAGAGAAGGAAGGTATTTGGGGAGAGATGGACCATCCTTGGTCCGAATACGTCCTGGGAGGTGTCATGTTGTAGCTCTCGGGGTGTACAGCCCCATTGAGGGATGTTCCCGTTATCTGTGACGTCATCAGTACGAGTAGTAGCGAAAGTGGGCATTTTAGGAAAGTGCAGGAAGGTATTTGGTGTAGAGATGGACCCTCCTTGGTCCGAATGTGTCGTGTGGGGTGTCATTTTGTAGCTCTCGGGGTGTAGACCCCGATTTGAGGAATGTTCACAGCATCTTTGACGTCATCGGTGACGTCATCAGTACGAGTAGTTGCGAAAGTGGAAATTTTGGGGCAGTGCAGGAAGGTATTTGGCGTAGAGATGGACCATCCTTGGTCCGAATGCGTCCTGTGGGGCGTCATCGTGTAGCCTTCGGGGTGGAGACCACGATTTTAAGGGATGTCCACAGCATCTGTGACGTCATTGGTGACGTCATCAGTACGAGTAGTAGCGAAAGTGGGCATTTTGGGGCAGTGAAGGAGGGTATTTGGTGTAGAGATGGACCATCCATATCTGTCATGCGTATTATACAGTATCTGTCCTGTATTATACCAATCTGTGCTGTATTATACTATATCTGTCCTGTATTGTACCATATATGTCCTGTAGTATACCAGATCTGTGCTGTATTATACAATATTTGCCCTCTATTATACCATATCTGTGCTGTATTATACCATATCTGTCCTGAATTACACCATATCTGTGCTGTATTATGCAATATCTGTGCTGTATTATGCAATATCTGTCCCGTGTTATACAATACCTGTCTTGTATTATAACAAATCTGTCCTGTATTGTACCATATTTGTCCTGTATTATACACTATATGTTCTGTATTATACCAAATCTGTGCTGTATTATACAGTATCTGTCCTGTATTATACCAAATCTGTGCTGTATTATACCATATGTTTCCTGTATTGTACCATATATGTCCTGTATTATACATTATATGTTCTGTATTATACAATCGGATAGCGGTTGTCATGAATAACAACAAGTTCAGCAATGTTTATATAGTTTATTATCCCCAATGTTACATCATACCCAGGCTGGGGGAGCCGCCCTGGGTATGGTTAGTATGTTCACAGCAAAACAAATTGAAATATCAAACACCATGTTTTATTATTTAACGCACCGTCACATTAGGTACAAGTGTTTACTGGGCTCAAGTCAACGATCAGCATGTAGACATAGAGAGTATGTGCGGCATGTTATGGTATTCATCAGTGCACGGGTGACGCATTCAACCGATGGCGGTGGTCGGTCAGCTTGGTAAGGAAAAACGTGACATTGGTTACCCTCTCTACCACCCATTGTGTGTTGGGCGTTGACGATGTGCCCACCTCAAGGCATCCACGGTGTCCAGTATCTCCAGCATCGTCTCTAGTGACCTCCGGTTAATGATGGTGAACGGCTGGTCAGACACATAGATATTATTGCCGGGATAATAATACCGTAACTGGTCCGTCTTTTTGTGACGTAAGATGTACCCGAAAGCGACATTCAATTTGAAGGCCGTAGTTTGATCTTTGAAGATGGCTTCCACGTAGCTGCGTAGACGGGTGAGGTTGGTCAGTGGAAAATTGTAAATATCTTGAATAGGGCCATGAGGGTGGAAACAGTGCCGTGTCATGGACCAATGGCGCCGATCAATGTCACTCACTGGATGATTGTCCTGTAAGAGATCGCCCAGAAAATGTTCGATGTTTTCAGGCATATGACTCGAAACCGTAACGCTGGGGTCCGACTGTATATCCAGGCTGTTCTGAACTGTGGGTATAGGCGGGCTCTCCTTCATCGCATCACCAGTGGCGTTCGTCTCCCCGGGCTTATCTTCACTGGGTCTGACCTTCCGCGGCTCCTCTTCAGTAGGAAGTTGTCGCTCATGCCATGGTACCGGGCATGAATCAAACGTTGGTGTCGCAGCAACTGACTGGTCAGTTTGAAAAGCCGACCACAATCCTCGCATGGACGCTTGGGTGGCCCATGAATTGAACGTTCATGGCGCAGTAAAGCATCTTCCCGATTAAATGACCGTGCGCAGGTTATACAAGTATACAGTCCGTCGTTGTGGACGGCCGTGTCGTGGCGTAAACTGCTTCTGGCAAGTTGTGCAAGTGAACATCTTGGTGGTTGACAGAGTGTCTGATGAAACGACCAGGCCGCTTTCCTTTTATAGCACGCTACCTGGTGATCTATTTTTAGCACACTCAGTTCAACTACCCCAAGTCGAGAACCGAGAAGTACTGGTGTACGACTGAGTCGCATTGCGCGGGCGCGCGCGCGTGTGTGTGAGTGTGTGTGTGTGTGTGTGTGTGTGTGTGTGGGCAGTGGAGTTTACATCCGGGATCTTGTCAACATCCGGGTTTCCAAGCGGGGTTTTCCCGTCGTTCCTCCGTCTTCCATCCGGGTACTGTGGTTTTACATCCGGGTCCTCAGCTTGCATCCAGGTTTTTCATGAGTCACATTGCGTACGTTTGTGTGTTTTGTGTTTGAGTCCAATCGTGCACCATGTCGAATTACGTTCTCTCCGGAAACTTCCTCTCATCGCATCAATATGCTCAGATCCATTCAATATAAACACAACCAAGAGACATCAACACCAACAGGCACATTGCGTAATACACGTTTTATTATCCTCACAGCACCACCACCACCACTACCACCACCACCACCACCTAGCGTTGCCGCCGTCAACGATCAGCGTATAGACATATAGAGTATGTATGGCATGTTATGGCATTCATCAGTGCATGGGTGAAGCATTCAGCCTATGGTGTAGTCGGTCAGCTTGGTGAAGAAAAACGTGACATTGGTCATCCTCTCTACGACCCACTGGGTGTTGGGGGGTTGTTGTTGGGCCCATTCCAAGGGATCCACGGTGTCCAGTTTCTCCAGCATCGCCTCTAGCGACGCCCGGTTAATGATGGTAAACGGTTGGTCAAATACCCGGATGTTACTGCTCGGGTAAAAATATCGGGCTTGGTCTGTGTCCTTATGCCGCAGCACATAACCAAACGCCAGATTCAACTTGAAGGCCGTAGTTTGATCGTTGAAGATGGCTTCCACGTAGCTGCGTAGACGGGCGAGGTCGGTCAGTCGAAAATTGTAGATATCTTGAATAGGGCGATGACGGTAGAAACAGTGCCGGATCATGGGCCAATGGCGCCGATAGATGTCATTCATTGGATGGCCTTCGTGTAACAGATCGCTAGGAACATTTATGGGTTCGTCCACGATGTGTACTTTGCCCTCCACGTCGTACAAAATCTGGCCCAAGGTCTTGTCGTCGGAATTTGAGTGTTGAATTAGGGTGACATCATCATCGGCCCTCGTGCGATGGGTAGGAGTTCCTCCTGTCTCGGTATTGGTGCCTACGGGCTCTTCTACCTGCAAACGTGGCTGCGGAACAGGGTGTCGTGTGCGTTGGTGTCGCAGAAACTGACTGGTCAGTTTGAAAAGTCGACCACATTCTTCGCATGGACGCTTGGGTACTTGATGGCGTGCACGTGTGTGGCGCTGTAAATGATCCGGGCGCTGAAACGACAGTGTACATATCGTACGGTTCCTTCGTGCTTGGTAGCCTCATGGCGGCGCAAGTCGTGCAGACGAGTGAATGATTTCGAGCACGTAGTACAAGTGAACATCTTGGTGGTTGACAGAGTGTCTGATGAAACGGCCAGGCTGCTTCCCTTTTATAGCACGCTAGCTGGTGATCTATTTTTAGCACACTCTACCCCAAGTCGAGGATCGAGACTGGTGTACTGGTGTACGACTGAGCCGCATTGCGCGCCCGCGTGTGTGTGTGTGTGTATGTGTGGGCTGTGGATTTTACATCCGGGATCTTGTCAACATCCGGGTTTCCAAGTGGGGTTTTCCCGTCGTTCTTCCGTCTTCCATCCGGGTACTGTGGTTTTACATCCGGGTCCCATCTTACAGCCGGGTTTTGGACACCTGTTGACCTCAATAATTTGCATATGACCTCTGTGAGGTCACTTCCGCTTCCGTTCACGTGACCTTTGGCCCCTATGCGTAATTTTTATCCGGTATTGTTAGCGCGCGAACGGAAGCGGAAGTGACCTCACAGAGGTCATATGCAAAGTATTGAGGTCAACAGGTGTCCAAAACCCGGCTGTAAGATGGGGACCCGGATGTAAAACCACAGTACCCGGATGGAAGGCGGAGGAACGACGGGAAAAACCCACATCCCGGATGTAAAATCCACAGCCCACACATACACACACACACGCGCGCGCGCGCGCAATGCGGCTCAGTCGTACACCAGTCTCGATCCTCGACTTGGGGTAGAGTGTGCTAAAAATAGATCACCAGCTAGCGTACTATAAAAGGAAAGCGGCCTGGCCGTTTCATCAGACACTCTGTCAACCACCAAGATGTTCACTTGTACTACGTGCACGAAATCATTCACTCGTCTGCACGACTTGCGCCGCCATGAGGCTACCAAGCACGAAGGAACTGCCCGGTATAGCTGTACGATATGTAAACTGTCGCTTCAGCGCCCGGATCATTTACAGCGCCACACACGTGCACGCCATGAAGTACCCAAGCGTCCATGCGAAGAATGTGGTCGGCTTTTCAAACTGACCAGTCAGTTGCTGCGACACCAACGCACACGACACCCTGTTCCGCAGTCACGTTTGCAGGTAGAAGAGCCCGTAGGCACCAATATCGAGACAGGGGGAACTCCCACCCATCGCACGAGGGCCGATGATGATGTCGCCCTAATTCAACAGTCAAATTCCGACGACAAGACCGTGGGCCAGATTTTGTACGACGTGAAGGGCAAAGTACACTTCGTGGACGAACCCATAAATGTTCCTAGCGATCTGTTACACGAAGACCATCCAGTGAGTGACATCTATCGGCGCCATTGGCCCATGATCCGGCACTGTTTCTACCGTCATCGCCCTATTCAAGATATCTACAATTTCCGACTGACCGAGCTCGCCCGTCTACGCAGCTACGTGGAAGCCATCTTCAACGATCAAACTACGGCATTCAAGTTGAATCTGGCGTTTGGTTATGTGCTGCAGCATAAGGACAGAGACCAAGCCCGATATTTTTACCCGAGCAGTAACATCCGGGTATTTGTTCAACCGTTTACCATCATTAACCGGGCGTCGCTAGAGGCGATGCTGGAGAAACTGGACACCGTGGATCCCTTGGAATGGGCCCAACAACAACGCCCCAACACACAATGGGTCGTAGAGAGGGTGACCAATGTCACGTTTTTCGTTACCAAGCTGACCGACCACCCCCATCGGCTGAATGCGTCACTCATGCACTGATGAATACCATAACATAACATGCCGTACATACTCTATATGTCTACATGCTGATCGTTGACGGCGTCAACACCAGGTGGTGGTGGTGGTGATGGTGATGGTGTGAGGATAATAAAACGTGTATTACGCAATGTGCCTGTTGTTGCTGATGTCTCTTGGTTGTGTTTATTTTGAATGGGTCTGAGCATATTGATGCGATGAGAGGAAGTTTTCGAAGAGAACGTAATTCTACATTGTGCACGAATGGACACAAACACAAACACACACACGCGCGCAATGCGGCTCATGAAAAACACGGATGTGTAAGATGAGGACACGGATGTAAAACCACAGTACCCGGATGGAAGACGGAGGAACGATGGGAAAAACCCACTGGGAAACCCAGATGTTGACAAGATCCCGGATGTAAAATCCACTGCCCACACACACACGCACACACACACACACACACACACACACAGACACACACACACACACGCAATGCGGCTCAGTCGTACGTCAGTACATCTCGGCCCTCGACTTGGGGATAGTTGAACTGTCAACCACCAAGATGTTCACTTGCACAACTTGCCAGAAGCAGTTTACTCGTCTGCACGACTTGCACCGCCACAAGGCCTCCACCCACAACGATGCACGGTATACTTGTATAACCTGCGCACGGTCATTTAATCGGAAGGATCCTTTACTGCGCCAGGAATGCTCATTCCACGAGGTCGCGACGGAACACTGTAAGGATTGTGGTCAACTCTTCAAAGGACGCAGTCAGTTATGACGGCATCAGCGTTTGATTCATGCCCCGTCTGTACGGTTTGGGCGACAAATTCCCTCTAAAGAGGCACCCAGGAGGGTCGGACCCAGTGAAGATGAGCCCGGGGAGACGAACGCCACTGGTGATGCGACGACAGAGAGCCCGCCTGTACCCACAGTTCAGAAGAGCCTGGATATCCAGCCGGACCCCACCGTTACGGTTTCGAGTCATACGGCTGACAACATCGAACACTTTCTGGACGAGCCCATAAATTTTCCTAGCGATCTCTTACAGGACGCCCATCCAGTGAGTGACATCTATCGGCGCCATTGGTCCATGATACGGCACTGTTTCAACCGTCATCGCCCTATTCAAGATATTTACAATTTCCGAGTGACCGACCTCGCCCGTCTACGTAGCTACGTGAAAGCCATCTTCAACGACCAAACTACGGCCTTCAAATTGAATCTGGCGTTCGGTTATGTGCTGCAGCATAAGGAGACAGTCCAAGTCCGATACTTTTACCCGAGCAGTAACATCCAGGTATTTGACCAACCGTTTACCATCATTAACCGGGTGTCGCTAGAGACGATGCTGGAGAAACTGGACACCGTGGATCTCTTGGAATGGGCCCAGCAACAACGCCCCAACACCAAGTGGACAGTGGAGAGGGTGACCAATGTTACGTTTTTCGTTACCAAGCTGACCGACCCCCTCGGCTGAATGCGTCACCCGTGCACTGATGAATACCATAACATGCCGTACATACTCTATATGTCTACATGCTGATCGTTGACTTGAGCTCAGTAAACACTTGTACCTAATGTGACGGTGCGTTAAATAATAAAACATGGTGTTTGATATTTCAATTTGTTTTGCTGTGAACATACTAAACATGCCCAGGGCGGCTCCCCCAGCCTGGGTATGATGTAACATTGGGGATAATAAACTGTATGAACATTGCTGAACTTGTTGTTATTCACGATAACGGCTATCCGATTGTATAATACAGAACATATATTGTATAATACAGGACATATATGGTACAATACAGGACAGATATGGTATAATACAGCACAGATTTGGTATAATACAGGACATATACTGTATAATACAGGACAGATTTGGTATAATACAGAACATATATTGTATAATACAGCACAGATTTGGTATAATACAGGACCGATACTGTATAATACAGTACAGATTTGGTATAATACAGAACATATATTGTATAATACAGGACAAATATGGTACAAAACAGGACAGATTTGGTATAATACAGGACAGATATTGTATAACATAGGACAGATATTGCATAATACAGCACAGATATGGTATAATTCAGGACAGATATGGTATAATACAGCACAGATATGGTATAATAGAGGGCAAATATTGTATAATACAGCACAGATTTGGTATAATACAGGACATATATGGTACAATACAGGACAAATATGGTATAATGCAGCACAGATATGGTATAATAGAGGAGAAATATTGTATAATACAGAGCAGATATGGTATAATACAGGACCTATATGGTACAATACAGGACAGATACTGTATAATACAGGACAGATTTGGAATAATACAGAACATATATTGCAGAATACTGGACAGATATTGTATAATACAGGACAGATATTGTATAATACAGCACAGATATGGTATAACACAGGACAGATATTGTATCATACAGTACAGATTTGGTATAATACAGCACAGATTTGGTATAATACAGGACAGATACTGTATAATACAGGGCAGATTTGGTATAATACAGGACCTATATGGTATAATAGAGGACAAATATGGTACAATACAGGACAGATTTGGTATAATACAGGACAGATATTGTATAACATAGGACAGGTATGGTATAATACAGGACATATATGGTATAATGCAGGATAGATGTGGTATAACACAACAAAGATATGGTATAATGCGTGACAGATATGGGTGGTCCATCTCTGCACCAAATACCTTCCTTCACTGCCCCAAAATGCCCACTTTCGCTACTACTCCTACTGATGACGTCACCGATGACGTCACAGATGACGTGAACATCCCTCAAATCTGGATGTACACCCCGAGAGCTACAAGATAACACCTCCAACGACACAATCGGACCAAGGATGGTCCATCTCGACATCAAATACCTTCCTGCACTGCCCCAAAATGGCCACTTGACTTACTACAACCAACTGCGCATGCGCAGATTAACGCGACTTGCATCTTAAAAACACGCCATTCTGACTCTATCCCACACAAGCTTCACTTTGACACCTTCCACGACCCATTCGGACCCATAGCGGTCCATCTCTACCCCAAACACACACCCACATACCCCCCAAAATGCCTGCTTTCTATACTACGGGCCAGACTGCGCATGCGCAGAATATTGAAAACGGACGAACTATTAGTCCAGTCGGATGTTCCTCCACGAGAGCTTCAAAATAAGACCTCATACGACACCATAGGATCATTAGGGCTCACCTAGACCCCAAAACGTCCACCCCGTATGGGCCTATACCCCATAGCCATGCAGTATAGGCCTATGTGCTTACCCAGGACTCGGTGAACTTTTTCCAAAAAATTCACCGTTTCGCTTCGAAACCCTTCTCATCGTGTTCTAAATGACGAGACGTGAAAAACAAATCCAAACAACCCATATCACAATGAACGTATGTGAATTTCCCAGGTTGAACCTATACTCCCATATAGCCAGTATGGAGCTATATGGGCCTATCCACACCTACCCGGTACTTTTCCAAAAATTTCACCGTTTCGCTTCGAAACCCTTCCCATCGTGTTCTAAATGACGAGACGTGAAAAACAAATCCAAACAACCCATATCACAATGAACGTGTGTGAATTTCCCAGGTTGAACCTATACCCCCATATAGCCAGTATGGAGCTATATGAGCCTATATACAGACCTCGGTGACTTTTCCCAAAAATTTCACCGATTCGCCCCGGTACCCCTCCCATTGTGTTTTTTTCGGCGAGACGAGAAAAACGAGACCCCACAACCCATAGTAACACCCACAAAAAAAAGCTGACCACCCCTCCCCCCATATAGCCAGTATGAGCCTACATACAGACTTCGGTTACTTTTCCCAACAATTTCACCGATTCGCCCCGGTACCCCTCCCATTGTGTTTTTCTCGGCGAGACGAGAAAAACGAGACCCCACAACCCATAGTAAAGCAAACGAAAAAAATTGACCATCCCCATACCCCATACAGGCATTTTCCCTTATATTGTATAATACAGACCCCTATTGTAGGGGTAAAGTCCGTGTTCCGCTTTTTATAGTTTCGGAAAAAAATCCTAATTTTACATGCACCCACCCCATTGACTTGATAGGCAGGCCCCGATAAGCCCGGGGACCGATATTAGCCCTTTTGGCTAGAGTTGATAGGGGTTTCCCCCTATTTTAGGGGTAAAGTCCGTGATTCGCTTTTTATATTTTCGGGTAAAAATCCTAATTTTACATGCGCCCACCCATGACTGAATGGCCCTCGAGGAGCGCTTCACTTTGATACCTCACTCGACCCATTCGGTCCACTAGGGACCCACCCCGGTCACAAAACGTCTATTCCCATACTCTTTTTTAGGCATTCCCCGTATACATTAACATTGGAAGTCACTTGGTTGACATGGGACTACTTTCTGTCCGCGGAAGTGACGGCATCACCACCAGATCGCGGAGGAATACAAAGGTTAAAGGTTGCCGGAACTACTTTTGACCTCCACGTGACCTTGAGCTGGTGGCGCCACGGAGGTGAAAGGCGATGTGACGCCCCCTATACTTTAGCCCGGAAAAAATGGGAACCAAGAGTTACCTCCCTGGAAAACCTGACCTGTGCGGTCTTTGCATTAATACTTGTATCACTATTATGTCCTATTCTATCGACAGGGCCCCTTTTGTATTTGCCGCTCAACAAAGTGAACGGTCCTCTACGTTCTTACAACTTCCAGTTTGCATCTTTTTCATTTCATATGAATCTATACACATTGCACTATGGATATTCGCGCAAGAAATATTTAATTGATATAATTCGAGATCCGCCAAGGCTTAGTGTATAAGCCTATATAATGGAATAAAATGACCAGTTCTCTCCAAGGTGAATGGACCTCTCTCATGCTTTGATGGCGATTGACCATAAATGATGCATTGCACCGTACAAAACCAGCTCAATAATTCGAGTACATCGGGTACAAGACTTCTAACACAACCGTATGTTGCCAGTTATTACTTCAAACCTTAATTCTTGGCAGACTGAGCAACAAAGATTGTGTTATAATAATGATCTTTTGTGTTAATCTATCCATATTACATGTTCTTATGGTTCTCACTCAATCTCATGCGTGATAAGAAATAACATCAGTGAAACGAACTTGTGCAAACGCTTGTGTCCGGTTAGAAAAACGTACCTCAGGAATATCATGCATCATAGTTCATCGTGTTACCCGCGTACACAGTATAATACTGAACATGCTAATGTATAAATGACTGTACGGTGAGTGTAAATGTAAAATCCGGTAAAATCGATCGTAGCTGTCTGTAAGATTTTCCGGTGAATCTTTCTCGTATCTGAGGCCAGTTATTTCCCGCATGTAGTGAAGTGTATGGGTCGTATATCAATCTATTAGGTTAGGCTATTGAATAACGTTGAAGTTATCCATTTTCCTACTGGATCTCATCATGAACCCTATATCTCGACAGGAAACAGAAGTTATTTCCTTATTCCCTATTCCCGTTTCGATATTCTAACTCGCGCTACGTGAAAGTAGTAACCTTCATGAAAATCGATGTATTTCGACAACCATTATGTCTTTCATAACACGAATGAAACCATGTTTTCTCCAATAAATTTTCTTTGCTGTGAATATAAATTTGAGAAGAATACTTCAAAACGTGTGATATTAAGGACATGTCTAAAGGGTCGTAGTAAAATCTGTGTACATTTCACAATATTGTGCTAGCCACTTTTAGAGTGGTCTAGATATCTTCCTAATACATTTATCTATCTTTCTGACCCATTTTTGGGTGTTTAAATTGGAGCTGCCATACCCTCCCAGACAGCGCTAAATGGGTATTATCTGGATATTTTTAGCATTTACATCGACTCTATTTGTTTCTCCCAATCACACAGAAATCGAATTTGTGCCACTTTTAGACTGGTCTACATATCTTCCTAATACATTTATCTATCTTTCGGACTAAGTTTTGGGTGTTTAAATTGGAGCTGCCGTACCCTCCGGGACAGCGCTAGATGGGTATTATCTCGATATGATCAATTTACACTATCTGTATTTGTTGCTCCCAATCACCCAGAAATCGAATTTGTGCCACTTTTAGAGTGGTCTAGATATCTTCCTAATACATTTATATATCTTTCTGACCCATTTTTGGGTGTTTAAATTGGAGCTGCCATACCCTCCCAGACAGCGCTAAATGGGTATTATCTGGATATTTTCAGCATTTACGCTGACTCTATTTGTTTTTCTCAATCACACAGAAATCGAATTTGTGCCACTTTTAGACTGGTCTACATATCTTCCTAATACATTTATCTATCTTTCGGACTAATTTTTGGGTGTTTAAATTGGAGCTGTCATACCCTCCCAGACAACGCTAAATGGGTATTATCTGGATATTTTTATAATTTACACCGACTCTATTTGTTGCTCACAATCACCCAGAAATCGAATTTGTGCCACTTTTAGAGTGGTCTACATATCTTCCTAATACATTTATCTATCTTTCCAGATAATACCCATTTAGCGCTGTCTCGGAGGGTATGGCAGCTCCAATTTAAACACCCAAAAATTAGTCCGAAAGATAGATGAATGTATTGGGAAGATATGTAGGCCAGTCTAAAAGTGGCACAAGTTCGATTTCTGGGTGATTGGGAGAAACAAATAGAGTCGGTGTAAATTATAAAAATATCCAGACAATACCCATTTAGCGCAGTATTGGAGGGTATGGCAGCTCCAATTTAAACATCCAAAAATAGGTCAGGAAGATAGATAAATGTATTAGGAAGATACGTAGATCACTCCAAAAGTGGCACAAATTCCATTTCTGGGTGATTGGGAGCAACAAATACAGTGGGTGTAAATTATAAAACTATCCAGATAATACACATTTAGCGCTGTCTGGGAGGGTATGGCAGCTCCAATTTAAAAACCCCAAAATGGGTCAGAAAGATAGATAAATGTATTAGGAAGATATGTAGATCACTCTAAAAGTGGCACAAATTCGATTTCTGTGTGATTGGGAGCAACAAATAGAGTCGGTGTAAATTATAAACATATCCAGACAATACCCATTTAGCGCTGTCTCGGACGGTATGGCAGCTCCAATTTAAACACCCAAAAATGAGTCAGAAATATAGATAAATGTATTAGGAAGATATGTAGATCACTCTAAAAGTGGCACAAATTCGATTTCTGGGTGATTGGGAGAAACAAATAGAGTCGGTGTAAATGATAAAAATATCCAGATAATACGCATTTAGCCCTGTCTGGGAGGGTATGGCAGCTCCAATTTAAACATCCAAAAATGGGTCAGAAATATAGATAAATGTATTTGAAAGATATGTAGATCACTCTAAAAGTGGCAGATATTCGATTTCTGGGTGATTGGGAGCAGCAAATAGAGTCTGTGTAAATTATAAAAATATCCAGATAATACCCATTTAGCGCTGTCTCGGAGGGTATGGCAGCTCCAATTTAAACACCTAAAAATGAGTCAGAAATATAGATAAATATATTAGCAAGATACGTAGATCACTCTAAAAGTGGTACAAATTCGATTTCTGGGTGATTGGGAGCAACAAATAGAGTCGGCGTAAAGTATGAAATATCCAGATTATACCCATTTAGCGCAGTCTCGGAGGGTATGGCAGCTCCAATTTAAACACCTAAAAATGAGTCAGAAATATAGATAAATATATTAGCCAGATACGTAGATCACTCTAATAGTGGCACAAATTCGATTTCTGGGTGATTGGGAGCAACAAATAGAGTCGGCGTAAAATATAAAATATCCAGATAATACCCATTTATCGCTGTCTTGCAGGGTATGGCAGCTCCGATTTATACACCCGAGAATGGGTCAGGAAGATAGGTAAATGTATTAGGAAGATATGTAGACCACTCTAAAAGTGGCACAAATTCGATTTCTGGGTGATTAGGAGCAACAATTAGAGTCGGTGTAATACCCATTTAGCGCTGTCTCGGAGGGTATGGCAGGTCCAGTTTAAACACCCCAAAATGGGGCAGGAAGATAGATAAATGTATTAGGAAGATATTAACACCACTCTAAAAGTTAGACAAATTAGATTTCTGGGTGATTGGGAGCAACAAATACAGATAGAGTAAATTGACCATATCGAGATAATACTCATTTAGCGCTGTCTCGGAGGGTACGCCAGCTCCAATTTAAACACCCAAAAATGAGTCAGAAAGATAGATAAATGTATTAGGAAGATATGTAGACCACTCTAAAAGTGGCACAAATTCGATTTCTGGGAGATTTGGAGCAACAAATAGAGTCGGTGTAAATTATAAAAGTACCAAGTTAATACCCATTTAGCGCTGTCTCGGAAGGTATGGCAGCTCCAATTTAAACACCCAAAAATGAGTCAGAAAGATAGATAAAAGTATTAGGAAGATATGTAGAGCGCTTTAAAAGTGCCACACATTCGATTTCTGGGTATTTAGAGACAATTAATACCCATTTAGCGCAGTCTCCGAAGGTATGGCAGCTCCAATTTAAACACCCCAAAATGAGTCAGAAAGATAGGTAAAAGTATTAGGAAGATATGTAGACCGCTTTAAAAGTGGCACAAATTAGATTTCTGGGTAATTGGGAGCAACAAATAAAGTCGGTGTAAAGTATAAAATATCCAGATAATACCCATTTAGCGCTGTCTCGGAGGGTATGGCAGCTCCAATTTAAACACCTAAAAATGAGTCAGAAATAGAGATAAATATATTAGCAAGATACGTAGATCACTCTAAAAGTGGCACAAATTAGATTTCTGGGTGATTGGGAGCAACAAATAGAGTCGGCGTAAACTATAAAATATCCAGATAATACCCATTTAGCGCAGTATCGGAGGGTATTGCAGCTGCAATTTAAATACCCAAAAATGGGTCACGAAGATAGACAAATGTATTAGGAAGATATGTAGATCACTCTAAAAGTGGCACAAATTCGATTTCTGGGCGATTGGGAGCAACAGATAGAGTCGGTGTAAAGTATAAAATATCCAGATAATAACCATTTAGCGCAGTCTCGGAGGATATGGCAGCTTCAATTTAAACGGCCAAAAATGGGTCAGCGAGATAGATAAATGTATTAGGAAGATATTATGACCACTCTAAAAGTGGCACAAATTTCGATTTCTGGGTGATTGGGAGCAACAAATAGAGTCGGCGTAAAGTATAAAATATCCAGATAATACCCATTTAGCGCTGTCTTGCAGGGTATGGCAGCTCCAATTTATACACCCGAAAATGGGTCAGGAAGATAGGTAAATGTATCAGGAAGATACGTAGACCACTCTAAAGTGGCACAAATTCGATTTCTGGGAGATTGGGACCAACAAATAGAGTCGGTGTAAATTATAAAAGTATCCAGATAATACCCATTTAGCGCTGTCTCCGAAGGTATGGCAGCTCCAATTGAAACACCCAAAAATGAGTCAGAAAGATAGATAAATGTATTAGGAAGATATGTAGACCACTCAAAAAGTGGCACAAATTCGATTTCTGGGTAATTAGGAGTAACATTTAGAGTCGGTGTAAAGTATGAAATATCCAGATAATACCCATTTAGCGCAGTCTCGGAGGGTATGGCAGCTCCAATTTAAACACCCAAAGATAGGCCAGGAAGATAGACAAATGTATTAGGAAGATATGTAGACCACTCTAAAAGTGGCACAAATTCGATTTCTGGGCGATTGGGAGCAACAAATAGAGTCGGTGTAAAGTATAAAATATCCAGATAATACCCATTTAGCGCAGTCTTGGGGGGATTGGGAGCTCCAATTTAAACACCCAAAAATGGGTCAGGAAGATAGATAAATATATTATGAAAATATTAACACTACTCTAAAAGTGGCACAAATTCGATTGCTGGGTGATTGAGAGCAACAAATACAGATGGTGTAAATTGACCATATCGAGATAATGCCCATTTAGCGCTGTCTCGGAGGGTATGGCAGCTCCAATTTAAACATCCCAAAAAGAGTCAGAAAGGTAGATAAATGTATTAGGAAGTTATGTAGACCACTCTAAAAGTGGCACAACTTCGATTTCTGGGTGATTGGGAGCAACAAATACAGTCGATGTAAAGTATAAAATATCCAGATAATACGCATTTAGCGCTGTCTCGGAAGGTATGGCAGCTCCAATTTAAACACCCCAAAATGAGTCAGAATGATAGATAAATGTATTAGGAAGATAGGTAGACCACTCTAAAGGTGGCACAAATTCGATTTCTGAGTGATTGGGAGCAACAAATAGAGTCGGTGTAAATTATAAAAGTATCCAGATAATACCCATTTAGCTCAGTTTCGGAGGGTATGGTAGCTCCAATTTAAACACAAAAAAATGGGTCAGTTAGATAGATAAATGTATTAGAAAGACATCTAGACCACTCTAAAAGTGGCCCAAATTCGATTTCTGGGTGATTGGGAGCAACAAATAGAGTCGGTGTAAATTATAAAAGTATCCAGATAATACCCATTTAGCGCTGTCTCGGAAGGTATGGCAGCTCAAATTTAAACACCCATAAATCAGTCAGAAAGATAGATAAATATATTAGGAAGATATGTAGACTACTCTAAATGTGGCACAAATTCGATTTCTGGGTGATTAGGAGCAACAAATAGAGTCGGTGTAAAGTATGAAATATCCAGATAATACCCATTTAGCGCTGTCTCGGAAGGTATGGCAGCTCCAATTTAAACACCCAAAAATGAGTCAGAAAGATAGATAAATGTATTAGGAAGATATGTAGACCATTCTAAAAGTGGCACAAATTCGATTTCTGGGAGATTGGGAGCAGCAAATAGTGACGGTGTAAATTGACCATATCGAGATAATACCCATTTAGCGCTGTCTCGGAAGGTATGGCAGCTCCAATTTAAACACCCAAAAATCAGTCAGAAAGATAGATAAATGTATTAGGAAGATATGTAGACCACTCTAAAAGTGGCACAAATTCGATTTCTGGGTGATTAGGAGCAACAATTAGAGTTGGTGTAAAGTATGAAATATCCAGATAATACCCATTTAGCGCAGTCTCGGAGGGTATGGCAGCTCCAATTTAAACACCCAAAAATGGGTCAGGAAGATAGATAAATGTATTAGGAAGATATGTAGACCAGTATAAAAGTGGCACAAATTCGATTTCTGGGTGATTGGGAGAAATAAATATAGTCGGTGTAAATGCTAAAAATATCCAGATAATACCCATTTAGCGCTGTCCGGTAGGGTATGGCAGCTCCAATTTAAACACCCAAAAATGGGTCAGAAATATAGATAAATGTATTAGGAAGATATGTTGATCAGTCTAAAAGTGGCACAAATTCGATTTCTGGGTGATTGGGAGCAACAAATAGAGTCGGTGTAAATTATAAAAGTATCCAGTTAAAACCCATTTAGCGCTGTCTCGGAAGGTATGGCAGCTCCAATTTAAACACCCAAAAATGAGTCAGAAAGATAGATAAAAGTATTAGGAAGATATGTAGACCGCTTTAAAAGTGGCACAAATTCGATTTCTGGGTGATTAGAGACAATTAATACCCATTTAGCGCAGTCTCGGAGGGTATAGCAGCTCCAATTTAAACACCCAAAAATGGGTCAGGAAGATAGATAAATGTATTAAGAAGATATGTAGAGCACTCTAAAAGTGGCACAAATTAGATTTCTGGGTGATTGGGAGCAACAAATAAAGTCGGTGTAAAGTATAAAATATCCAGATAATACCCATTTGGCGCTGTCTCGGAGGGTATGGCAGCTCCAATTTATACACCTAAAAATGAGTCAGAAATAGAGATAAATATATTAGCAAGATACGTAGATCACTCTAAAAGTGGCACAAATTAGATTTCTGGGTGATTGGGAGCAACAAATAGAGTCGGCGCAAAGTATAAAATATCCAGATAATACCCATTTAGCGCAGTATCGGAGGGTATTGCAGCTGCAATTTAAATACCCAAAAATGGGTCACGAAGATAGACAAATGTATTAGGAAGATAGGTAGATCACTCTAAAAGTGGCACAAATTCGATTTCTGGGCGATTGGGAGCAACAGATAGAGTCGGTGTAAAGTATAAAATATCCAGATAATACCCATTTAGCGCAGTCTCGGAGGATATGGCAGCTCCAATTTAAACGCCCAAAAATGGGTCAGCGAGATAGATAAATGTATTAGGAAGATATTATGACCACTCTAAAAGTGGCACAAATTCGATTTCTGGGTGATTGGGAGCAACAAATAGAGTCGGCGTAAAGTATAAAATATCCAGATAATACCCATTTAGCGCAGTATCGGAGGGTATTGCAGCTGCAATTTAAATACCCAAAAATGGGTCACGAAGATAGACAAATGTATTAGGAAGATACGTAGATCACTCTAAAGTGGCACAAATTCGATTTCTGGGAGATTGGGACCAACAAATAGAGTCGGTGTAAATTATAAAAGTATCCAGATAATACCCATTTAGCGCTGTCTCCGAAGGTATGGCAGCTCCAATTGAAACACCCAAAAATGAGTCAGAAAGATAGATAAATGTATTAGGAAGATATGTAGACCACTCAAAAAGTGGCACAAATTCCATTTCTGGGTGATTAGGAGCAACAATTAGAGTCGGTGTAAAGTATGAAATATCCAGATAATACCCATTTAGCGCAGTCTTGGGGGGATTGGCAGCTCCAATTTAAACACCCAAAAATGGGTCAGGAAGATAGATAAATATATTATGAAAATATTAAGACTACTCTAAAAGTGGCACAAATTCGATTGCTGGGTGATTGAGAGCAACAAATACAGATGGTGTAAATTGAGCATATCGAGATAATGCCCATTTAGCGCTGTCTCGGAGGGTATGGCAGCTCCAATTTAAACATCCCAAAAAGAGTCAGAAAGATAGATAAATGTATTAGGAAGTTATGTAGACCACTCTAAAAGTGGCACAACTTCGATTTCTGGGTGATTGGGAGCAACAAATACAGTCGGTGTAAAGTATAAAATATCCAGATAAAACCCATTTAGCGCTGTCTCGGAGGGTATGGCAGCTCCAATTTAAACATCCAAAAATCGTTCAGGAAGATAAATAAATGTATTAGGAAGATATGGAGACCACTCTAAAAGTGGCACAAATTCGATTTCTGGGTGATTGGGAGCAACAAATAGAGTCGGCGTAAAGTATAAAATATCCAGATAATACCCATTTAGCGCAGTATCGGAGGGTATTGCAGCTGCAATTTAAACACCTAAAAATGAGTCAGAAATAGAGATAAATATATTAGCAAGATACGTAGATCACTCTAAAAGTGGCACAAATTAGATTTCTGGGTGATTGGGAGCAACAAATAGAGTCGGCGTAAACTATAAAATATCCAGATAATACCCATTTAGCGCAGTATCGGAGGGTATTGCAGCTGCAATTTAAACACCCAAAAATGAGTCAAAAAGATAGATAAATGTATTAGGAAGATATGTAGACCACTCTAAAGGTGGCACAAATTCGATTTCTGAGTGATTGGGAGCAACAAATAGAGTCGGTGTAAATTATAAAAATATCCAGATAAAACCCATTTAGCGCTGTCTCGGAGGGTATGGCAGCTCCAATTTAAACATCCAAAAATCGTTCAGGAAGATAAATAAATGTATTAGGAAGATATGGAGACCACTCTAAAAGTGGCACAAATTCGATTTCTGGGTGATTGGGAGCAACAAATAGAGTCGGCGTAAAGTATAAAATATCCAGATAATACCCATTTAGCGCAGTATCGGAGGGTATTGCAGCTGCAATTTAAACACCTAAAAATGAGTCAGAAATAGAGATAAATATATTAGCAAGATACGTAGATCACTCTAAAAGTGGCACAAATTAGATTTCTGGGTGATTGGGAGCAACAAATAGAGTCGGCGTAAACTATAAAATATCCAGATAATACCCATTTAGCGCAGTATCGGAGGGTATTGCAGCTGCAATTTAAACACCCAAAAATGAGTCAAAAAGATAGATAAATGTATTAGGAAGATATGTAGACCACTCTAAAGGTGGCACAAATTCGATTTCTGAGTGATTGGGAGCAACAAATAGAGTCGGTGTAAATTATAAAAATATCCAGATAAAACCCATTTAGCGCTGTCTCGGAGGGTATGGCAGCTCCAATTTAAACATCCAAAAATCGTTCAGGAAGATAGATAAATGTATTAGGAAGATATGGAGACCACTCTAAAAGTGGCACAAATTCGATTTCTGGGTGATTGGGAGCAACAAATAGAGTCGGCGTAAAGTATAAAATATCCAGATAATACCCATTTAGCGCAGTATCGGAGGGTATTGCAGCTGCAATTTAAATACCCAAAAATGGGTCACGAAGATAGACAAATGTATTAGGAAGATACGTAGATCACTCTAAAGTGGCACAAATTCGATTTCTGGGAGATTGGGACCAACAAATAGAGTCGGTGTAAATTATAAAAGTATCCAGATAATACCCATTTAGCGCTGTCTCCGAAGGTATGGCAGCTCCAATTGAAACACCCAAAAATGAGTCAGAAAGATAGATAAATGTATTAGGAAGATATGTAGACCACTCAAAAAGTGGCACAAATTCCATTTCTGGGTGATTAGGAGCAACAATTAGAGTCGGTGTAAAGTATGAAATATCCAGATAATACCCATTTAGCGCAGTCTTGGGGGGATTGGCAGCTCCAATTTAAACACCCAAAAATGGGTCAGGAAGATAGATAAATATATTATGAAAATATTAAGACTACTCTAAAAGTGGCACAAATTCGATTGCTGGGTGATTGAGAGCAACAAATACAGATGGTGTAAATTGAGCATATCGAGATAATGCCCATTTAGCGCTGTCTCGGAGGGTATGGCAGCTCCAATTTAAACATCCCAAAAAGAGTCAGAAAGATAGATAAATGTATTAGGAAGTTATGTAGACCACTCTAAAAGTAGCACAACTTCGATTTCTGAGTGATTGGGAGCAACAAATACAGTCGGTGTAAAGTATAAAATATCCAGATAATACGCATTTAGCGCTGTCTCGGAAGGTATGGCAGCTCCAATTTAAACACCCCAAAATGAGTCAGAATGATAGATAAAGGTATTAGGAAGATAGGTAGACCACTCTAAAGGTGGCACAAATTCGATTTCTGAGTGATTGTGAGCAACAAATAGAGTCGGTGTAAATTATAAAAGTATCCAGATAATACCCATTTAGCGCTGTCTCGGAAGGTATGGCAGCTCCAATTTAAACACCCAAAAATGAGTCAGAAAGATAGATAAATGTATTAGGAAGATATGTAGATCATTCTAAAAGTGGCACAAATTCGATATCTGGGAGATTGGGAGCAGCAAATAGAGTCGGTGTAAATTATAAAGGTATCCAGATAATACCCATTTAGCCCTGTCTCGGAAGGTATGGCAGCTCCAATTTAAACACCCAAAAATGAGTCAGAAAGATAGATAAATGTATTAGGAAGATATGTAGACCACTCTAAAAGTGGCACAAATTCGATTTCTGGGTGATTAGGAGCAACAATTAGAGTCGGTGTAAAGTATGAAATATCCAGATAATACCCATTTAGCGCAGTCTCGGAGGGTATGGCAGCTCCAATTTAAACACCCCAAATGGGTCAGGAAGATAGATAAATGTATTAGGAAGATATGTAGACCAGTACAAAAGTGGCACAAAATCGATTTCTGGGTGATTGGGAGAAATAAATATAGTCGGTGTAAATGCTAAAAATATCCAGATAATACCCATTTAGCGCTGTCCGGTAGGGTATGGCAGCTCCAATTTAAACACCCAAAAATGGGTCAGAAATATAGATAAATGTATTAGGAAGATATGTTGATCAGTCTAAAAGTGGCACAAATTCGATTTCTGGGTGATTGGGAGCAACAAATAGAGTCGGTATAAAGTATAAAATATCCAGATAATAGCCATTTAGCGCTGTCTCGGAGGGTATGGCAGCTCCAATTTAAACACCTAAAAATCAGTCAGAAATATAGATAAATATATTAGCAAGATACGTAGATCACTCTAAAAGTGGCACAAATTCGATTTCTGGGTGATTGGGAGCAACAAATAAAGTCGGCGTAAAGCATAAAATATCCAGATAATACCCATTTAGCGCAGTCTCGTAGGGTATTGCAGCTCCAATTTAAATACCCAAAAATGGGTCAGGAAGATAGACAAATGTATTAGGAAGATATGTAGATCACTCTAAAAGTGGCACAAATTCGATTTCTGGGCGATTGGGAGCAACAGATAGAGTCGGTGTAAAGTATAAAATATCCAGATAATACCCATTTAGCGCAGTCTCGGGGGATATGGCAGCTCCAATTTAAACGCCCAAAAATGGGTCAGGAAGACAGATAAATGTAGTAGGAAGATATTATGACCACTCTAAAAGTGGCACAAATTCGATTTCTGGGTGATTGGGAGCAACAAATAGAGTCGGCGTAAAGTATAAAATATTCAGATAATACCCATTTAGCGCTGTCTTGCAGGGTATGGCAGCTCCAATTTATACACCGGAAAATGGGTCAGAAAGATAGGTAATTGTATTAGAAAGATACGTGGACCACTCTAAAAGTGGCACAAATTCGATTTCTGGGTGATTGGGAGCAACAAATAGAGTCGGCGTAATGTATAAAATATCCAGATAATACCCATTTAGCGCAGTCTCGGAGGGTATTGGAGCTCCAATTTAAATACCCAAAAATGGGTCAGGAACATAGACAAATGTATTAGGAAAATATGTAGATCACTCTAAAAGTGGCACAAATTCGATTCGATTGGGAGCAACAGATAGAGTCGGTGTAAATTATAAAATATCCAGATAATACCCATTTAGCGCATCCTCGGAGGATATGGCAGCTCCAATTAAAACGCCCAAAAATGGGTCAGGAAGATAGATAAATGTATTAGGAAGATATTAAGACCACTTTAAAAGTGGCCCAAATTCGATTTATGGGTGATTGGGAGCAACAAATAGAGTCGGCTTAAAGTATAAAATATCCAGATAATACCCATTTAGCGCTGTCTTGCAGGGTATGGCAGCTCCAATTTATACACCCGAAAATGGGTCAGGAAGATAGATAAATGTATTAGGAAGATACGTAGACCACTCTAAAAGTAGCACAGATTCGATTTCTGGGAGATTGGGAGCAACAAATAGAGTCGGTGTGAATTATAAAAGTATCCAGATAATACCCATTTAGCGCTGTCTCGGAAGGTATGGCAGCTTCAATTTAAACACCCCAAAAAGAGTCAGAAAGATAGATAAATGTATTAGGAAGTTATGTAGACCACTCTAAAAGTGGCACAAATTCGATTGCTGGGTGATTGAGAGCAACAAATACAGATGGTGTAAATTGACCATATCGAGATAATGCCCATTTAGCGCTGTCTCGGAGGGTATGGCAGCTCCAATTTAAACACCCCAAAAAGAGTCAGAAAGATAGATAAATGTATTAGGAAGTTATGTAGACCACTCTAAAAGTGGCACAAATTCGATTTCTGGGTGATTGAGAGCAACAAATACAGTCGGTGTAAAATATAAAATATCCAGATAAAACGCATTTAGCGCTGTCTCGGAGGGTATGGCAGCTCCAATTTAAACACCCAAAAATGAGTAGAAAGATAGATAAATGTATTAGGAAGATATGTAGACCACTCTAAAGGTGGCACAAATTCGATTTCTGAGTGATTGGGAGCAGCAAATAGAGTCGGTGTAAATTATAAAAATATCCAGATAAAACCCATTTAGCGCTGTCTCGGAGGGTATGGCAGCTCCAATTTAAACATCCAAAAATAGATCAGGAAGATAGATAAATGTATTAGGAAGATATGGAGACCACTCTAAAAGTGGCGCAAATTCGATTTCTGGGTGATTGGGAGCAACAAATACAGTCGGTGTAAATTGACCATATCGAGATAATACCCATTTAGCGCTGTCTCGGAGGGTATGGCAGCTCCAATTTAAACACCCAAAAATGAGTTAGAAAGATAGATAAATATATTAGCAAGATACGTAGATCACTCTAAATGTGGCACAAATTCGATTTCTGGGTGATTGGGAGCAACAAATACAGTCGGTGTAAATTATAAAAATATCCAGATAATACCCATTTAGCGCTGTCTGGGAGGGTATGGCAGGTCCAATTTAAACACCCCAAAATGGGTCAGGAAGATAGATAAATGTATTAGGAAGATATTAACACCACTCTAAAAGTGGCACAAATTCGATTTCTGGATGATTGGGAGCAACAAATACAGATAGTGTAAATTGACCATATCGAGATAATACCCATTTAGCGCTGTCTCGGAGTGTATGGCAGCTCCAATTTAAACTCCCAAAAATGAGTCAGAAAGATAGCTAAATGTATCAGAAAGATATGTAGACCACTCTAAAAGTGGCACAAATTCGATTTCTGGGTGATTGTGAGCAACAAATAGAGTTGGTGTAAAGTATAAAATATCCAGATAATACCCATTTAGCGCTATCGCGGAGGGTATGGCAGCTCCAATTTAAACACCCGAAAATGGATCAGGAAGAGAGATAAATGTATTAGGAAGATATGTAGACCACTCTAAAAGTGGCACAAATTCGATTTCTGGGTGATTGGGAGCCACAAATACAGTCGGTGTAAAGTTTAAAATATCCAGATAATACCCATTGAGCGCTGTCTCGGAGGGTATGGCAGCCCCAATTTAAACACCCAAAATGGGTCAGGAAGATAGATAAATGTATTAGAAAGATACGTAGACCACTCTAAAAGTGGCACAAATTCGATTTCTGAGTGATTGGGAGCAACAAATTGAGTCGGTGTAAATTATAAAAATATCCAGATAATACCCATTTAGCGCTGTCTGGGAGGGTATGGCAGCTCCAATTTAAACACCCAACAATTAGTCCGCAAGATAGATAAATGTATTGAGAAGATACGTAGATCACTCTTAAAGTGGCACAAATTCGATTTCTGGGTGATTGGGAGCAACAAATAGAGTCGGTGTAAAGTATAAAATATCCAGATAATACCCATTTAGCGCTGTCTCGGAGGGTATGGCAGCTCCAATTTAAACACCCAAAAATGAGTTAGAAAGATAGATAAATATATTAGCAAGATACGTAGATCACTCTAAATGTGGCACAAATTCGATTTCTGGGTGATTGGGAGCAACAAATACAGTCGGTGTAAATTATAAAAATATCCAGATAATACCCATTTAGCGCTGTCTGGGAGGGTATGGCAGGTCCAATTTAAACACCCCAAAATGGGTCAGGAAGATAGATAAATGTATTAGGAAGATATTAACACCACTCTAAAAGTGGCACAAATTCGATTTCTGGATGATTGGGAGCAACAAATACAGATAGTGTAAATTGACCATATCGAGATAATACCCATTTAGCGCTGTCTCGGAGTGTATGGCAGCTCCAATTTAAACTCCCAAAAATGAGTCAGAAAGATAGCTAAATGTATCAGAAAGATATGTAGACCACTCTAAAAGTGGCACAAATTCGATTTCTGGGTGATTGTGAGCAACAAATAGAGTTGGTGTAAAGTATAAAATATCCAGATAATACCCATTTAGCGCTATCGCGGAGGGTATGGCAGCTCCAATTTAAACACCCGAAAATGGATCAGGAAGAGAGATAAATGTATTAGGAAGATATGTAGACCACTCTAAAAGTGGCACAAATTCGATTTCTGGGTGATTGGGAGCCACAAATACAGTCGGTGTAAAGTTTAAAATATCCAGATAATACCCATTGAGCGCTGTCTCGGAGGGTATGGCAGCCCCAATTTAAACACCCAAAATGGGTCAGGAAGATAGATAAATGTATTAGGAAGATACGTAGACCACTCTAAAAGTGGCACAAATTCGATTTCTGAGTGATTGGGAGCAACAAATTGAGTCGGTGTAAATTATAAAAATATCCAGATAATACCCATTTAGCGCTGTCTGGGAGGGTATGGCAGCTCCAATTTAAACACCCAAAAATTAGTCCGCAAGATAGATAAATGTATTGAGAAGATACGTAGATCACTCTTAAAGTGGCACAAATTCGATTTCTGGGTGATTGGGAGCAACAAATAGAGTCGGTGTAAAGTATAAAATATCCAGATAATACCCATTTAGCGCAGTCTCAGAGAATATTGCGGCTCCAATTTAAATACCCCAAAATGGGTCAGGAAGATAGATAAATGTATTAGGAAGATATTAAGACCACTCTGAAAGTGGCACAAATTCGATTTCTGGGTGATTGGGAGCAACAAATAGAGTCGGCGTAAAGTATAAAATATCCAGATAATACCCATTTAGCGCTGTCTTGCAGTGTATGGCAGCTCCAATTTATACACCCCAAAATGGGTCAGATAGATAGATAAATGTATTAGGAAGATATGTAGACTACTCTAAAAGTGGCACAAATTCGATTTCTGGGTGATTAGGAGCAACAAATAGAGTCGGTGTAAATTATAAAAGTATCCAGATAATACCCATTTAGCGCTGTCTCGGAAGGTGTGGCAGCTCCAATTTAAACACCCATAAATGAGGCAGAAAGATAGATAAGTGTATTAGGAAGATATGTAGACTACTCTAAAAGTGGCACAAATTCGATTTCTGGGTGATTAGGAGCAACAAATAGAGTCGGTGTAAAGTATGAAATATCCAGATAATACCCATTTAGCGCAGTCTCGGAGGGTATGGCAGCTCCAATTTAAACACCCAAAAATGGGTCAGGAAGATAGATAAATGTATTAGGAAGATATGTAGAGCACTCTAAAAGTGGCACAAATTAGATTTCTGGGTGATTGGGAGCAACAAATAAAGTCGGTGTAAAGTATAAAATATCCAGATAATACTCATTTAGCGCAATCTCGGAGAGTTTGACAGCTCCAATTTAAACACCCATAAATGGGTCAGGAAGATACATAAATATATTAGGAAAATATTAAGACCACTCTAAAAGTGGCACAAATTCGATTTCTGGGTGATTGAGAGCAACAAATACAGATGGTGTAAATTGGCCATATCGAGATAATACCCATTTAGCGCTGTCTCGGAGGGTATGGCAGCTCCAATTTAAACACCCAAAAAAGAGACAGAAAGATAGATAAATGTATTAGGAAGTTATGTAGACCACTCTAAAAGTGGCACAAATTCGATTTCTGGGTGATTGGGAGCAACAAATACAGTCGGTGTAAAGTATAAAATATCCAAATAATACCCATTTAGCGCTGTCTCGGAGGGTATGGCAGCTCCAATTTAAACATCCAAAACTGAGTCAGAAAGATAGATAAATGTATTAGGAAGATATGTAGACCACTCTAAAAGTGACACAAATTCGATTTCTGGGGCATTGGGAGCAACAAATAGAGTCGGTGTGAATTATAAAACATATCCAGATAAAACCCATCTAGCGCTGTCTCGGAGGGTATGGCAGCTCTAATTTAAACACCCAGAAATGAGTCAGAAATATAGATAAATGTATTAGGAAGATATGTGGATCACTCTAGAAGTGGCACAAATTCGATTTCTGGGTGATTGGGAGCAACAAATAGAGTCAGCGTAAAGTATAAAATATCCAGATAATACCCATTTAGCGCAGTCTCGGAGGATTTGGCAGCTCCAATTTAAACATCCAAAAATGGGTCAGGAAGATAGATAAATGTATTAGGAAGATATCTACACCCCTCTAAAAGTAGCTAGCAAAATATTGTGAAATGTACACAGATTGTACTACGACCCTTTAGAAATGTCCTTAATAGCACACATTTTGAAGTATTCTTCTCAAATTTATATTCACAGCAAAGAAAATTTAGTGGAGAAAATATGGTCTCATTCGTGTTATGAAAGACATAATGGTTGTCGAAATACATCGATTTTCATGAAGGTTACTACTTTCACATAGCGCGATTTAGAATATCGAAACGGGAATAAGTAATAAGGAAATAACTTCAGCGACGTTATCTCGACAAGTAATATTGTGCTTTATCGAATGTGTTATCCGAACAACCTTTTGACTCGTATGATTACACCTTTGCCGGAAATATAAAAAGAGAGCCCACATTATTGACACTGGCATCACGTAGAAATAGGCATTGACTGGATTACTTTGTTTGTTTGTTGTTGGCAGACGGATATATCGGCACATGTGCTGACCTTGAATTCATGTACTACCAATAATGAATCCATAAATAGTAAATTAGCCAAATGTAAACATGAACACATTGGGATGATATCGATGTGAATAATGAAGCCCCAGTCACACTGTCAAGAATTGGGTGGAGAATGCCGGCAAATGACCACGGATATTTTAATCTTGTCGATTCGTGTCAATTCGCCTGTTGAGGGCCTCTTTGAAACTGTCCTACGAATCCTTACGCATGCTGTAGGTTCCTTGTACGACAGCCATAAGCATTTAACAAGAATCATCAAGGATGAGTACGCATGCAGTACGATTCAATGAAGAACGCCCTTCGCATCAACACGGCAGCCCGGGAACCCACTACGAATGCTCGATAATCTGCTACGAATAAGCACGCATGCAGTACGATGTGAGTACGAATGCAGTACGAACCTGTTACGCTGTGACACGACACCCAGGAGGCCACGCGAAACGTAGCGCCAGCGTGGGTATTCGTAGTACTGTCGCGGTTATTCGTAGTACTGTCGTGGGTATTCGTAGTACTGTCGCCACACATCGTGTTGAATTCTTCTCAGTATCGTAGTATGATCGTACAAGAAGCGTAGAATACGTCCAACAATCATCGTACAATGCGTACGGCATTCTTGCTGATTTGTGACCGAAAGAACTTCTACGACTATCCACGAATATACATGATAGGAGGAGAATGCATGCGAGAAAGCAGTAGGATGGTGCCAAGAATGCCATACGTATACCATTTAATCGTACTTGGCCGGCGAATGTTTTGAACATTTCAAAATTTTCGTACTCTCTCCGAGAATAGGCAAGAACGGTCACGATCTGCGACGAACCCCGCAAGATGCCAGTACGAATTGCCAAGAATAAACACGATTTTCCAGTTCGCGGTGATTCGCCTACCCAATTCTTGACAGTGTGACTGGGGCTTAATCAAAATTAAATAGCAAGTAGGACCTATTCGCATGCGTTAAAGCGGAATAACAATTAATCACGGCTCACGGTAGATTGCAAAGCACACGACTTGATATTAAGATGGAACATTTTAAAGCCACAAGTTTGGATTGATTGATTGTAGCTCATTCAAATTAAGAAAGCTGATAATTCTGGGATTTATGCAGTTTGAATTTATGGGTATAGTTATTATAGAGATTAGTTCAACTGTGCAGAAATCCTCTTCCATTTGGTATGGAAGGTCGTCTGCCGTTTGTACATTTTGCGCTTGACTTTTTCATTTTGCAATATTTTTACATCGTCATCAATTATTTTCTTGCGGTAAATTCCAATTTGTCAAGGTCCATGAAAGGCTTAATAGTTCAGAGATTCCTTTTATATATATATCACCAAATCCAAAACACTTAAATGTGGTATTGACGATCGAATGCTCACTCAAACAATGGCCTGGGGATGAGCATCTACTTTATAATTAACAAAATGTTTGAAATAATCCCGAAATTTTTTCATACTAGGTAGATATATCAAGTTTAGCGCTGATAAACGAGTAGCTCAGCGCTCCTTTCGACACGTACAATTTCATGATTGAGCACAAAATTACCAGAAATGTGTTTCAGTAGTATTTATCGATTTCGTAAGCTCGTGACGCCGTGATTTAAGATAAGAAAATGAGCAGATAAACCTAATTTTGCTTTCTTTGGAAGCCCATGGTGAAATAAAATTGAGATTCATAAAATGTTAAAAATGAGAACGAAATCTGAAGCTTTGGAGAATGTAAAATGCTGAGCATTAAATCGACAAACTGGGCACTATTGTATGGAACTATCTTTCATATCAACATTTAATCTGCACGTGGGAGTTTTTATAACGGATTCAATTAACATACTTATGGACCATAATCTCGCATTAAATATCCTTATACAGAAATACCATCCGATAAACCCGATCATGTCTGTCTGTATTTCCGGTTGATGAGGTCACATAGTCATAGAGCAGTCATTTCCCACAAATACTGAGACAAATGGGTGAACTGATCAATCCATAATGTCGGGTCATTCAAGAACGAGGAGACTATCTAATGTTCGTGTTCTGGAGAATTTGGGTTCAAACATACTCGTGTTCATGTACATGTATTTAAAATTGGAACTGATTATCTTCACCTACAAGGCATAACTTTCCATAAACCATGTGATTGTATTTCCTTCCCCAAATGTAAGACAGGTTATCCTCTCAAGAAAACATCGGTCAAGTCAAGGGACCAATCTTTTGGATCATAATCTCATGAGAAATCTTTTCGTTCCAATGATGCTAGCTCCCACTGTTTCTATTAATCACAACATTGTCTTGGCCGAGGAAGCAATGTTGAACAAGTCTCTGCACAGATACAGTACACGCGTGTAGTCCGTCATTCAATATTCAGCCGTCGTCCATTAAAGAATTCCCGCGTCCATAATCCAAAAACCTATTCCCTATTCCACACAACAGCATTAACTCCGAATAAAAAATAAATAACAATCATAGTGTACATAAACGTTGGCTAATTTCCTGCTAGAAAGAATTGGTCAATATTTTCCAATGATGCCGTGACATCATGATGTTCCAATATACCAAATCCATATCGCTGATCAATATTCTTAATCCTTATGATTTTCGTTGCAAAGTCGTTATGTAGAGAATGATGTATCTCAGTCACGCTTTGATTGTGACTGTTCATATGAACATCATGAGGATATTAAATTACATGGTTTCATAAGGCTCCTATAGCCCCGGGTTAAGCGGAATTAGACAAGTTACGAAACGTAGCGCCATAGATCTTGCACAGAGGCATAACTGATCCAATGTAAATGGTGAACTTCTCATTTCATGAGTATATAGTTGTCAGATCCTAAATTCAATATTCAGCCGTCGTCCACTAAAGATTCTCCACGTCAATAACCGAAATGTCTTCTTATGGTAGACATCATTCAATAACGTCGATCAATAATATCAGCGTACATAATCGAGAGACAATTCCTACAACAATAATATCATCAATGTCCAAGCCTTGTTCTCTGACACACAACAATTCTTGTAGTGGTTCCTGTGAGAACGGAATTGACGACTTATTAGGGTAATAAACCCACCACTCTAAGCCAAGCTGTTTCAGTATTTACTTTCTTTCATTTCATTTGACGTCACTTTAAGGGGATATTTCAAAATTATGACTTTACGATTGAGATTTGGCTCGAATGAATTAGATGAGTTAATTATGGAAGCCGATAGCGGCCACTCGCGTTCTCGCTATCTCGCCCTGTAGATTTGGCCAGGCGAAATGGCGAAAATACGAGAATTAGGGGCGCGAATGGCTGATAGCGGCCATCAAAAAGGTCGCGGCACGATAACACGAGAACACGCGAACGATGACATTAGCGAGTCGCGACCTACCATTCGCGTGTTCTCGTCTTCTCGCATACTCGCCCCAGGATAGGTCGCGGCACGCGAACACGCGAACGCGCGAATGGCAAGAAGGTCGCGGCACAATAATATAAATCTGAATATAATTTAATACGAAACGAAATTTAGTATTTTTCCGTTTTACAAAATGAAATCCGATGATACAGTCAAGCGACAGGCAAAGGAATTAACAGTACTTCATTCAGAAGTTCAAATGTGAATTAAACTGTTAATACTACCTTTATTGATATATGAACTGTGGAATTGAACAATTAATTCGACTGAAAAAGGAGATGTTAGACAACTGTCGGTAAAAAGTAACCATGCATTTATCAAGTCTGGACGTGTCAGGCAAAACTAACTCAACGGACATGTCATCTTATGTTCAACATCAGGCAATACAGCTAATTGTTTAGTTCTTGTTCTATAGTATATATCATTGTCGGATTATAACAAACTGTTTTACGATTTGGCTTCTCCAGTATATTGTAAATATGTCTCCAGTGTCTAATTTGTATATAAAAATGCGTTTCAGCATGTTCAACAGCAAGGCAGCTATATAACTTCACATAGGAAAAAAATATATCATTGCTATTGAAAAGACCATAAAATGGACGAAACCGGTTTAGCAGTATAATATACAGTTTAGCTCAAAACTCAACATTTTATTTTTATTCCGAATTTAATTCGCATACATATCTCCCGACCGCAGTTTGTGCCCCAACATAGCCCCATATTGGCACCTGCTTGTTGATCTAGTTTAGGACTGACAATTTCAATTGGTTAGGACGATTACGGGCCCAGCTTGTGCCGTATCCAAGTTGGCCCTCAGGGGCGTGGTACAATGACATCTAGAACAAGAGGCATTTATAATGGATTGCTTCACTTACACTTTGGCCAAAATGTAAAAAAAAAAACACCCCCCAAAAAACGTGTTTCTGGCTTTCAGACCCTATTTTGCGTATTGTTATTTATTTCAGGAGAGTCCCGTTTTAGGACAGCTGTAGATCAATAGGTTGAGACACAGTGCCACGTCTCGAACCAGAAACATTCATTCTCCAATACAGCCAGAAAAACGGTGATGGCCAGCTCTGATCATCAATGAAGGGTTATGATGGTCATCATCTTTTAAGGGCGATGATTTTGCCTCATCACCCTTAAAAGCTCAATTTACACTCATTGCTCTTCACTCTTCAGATGTGATGTATATCGTTTTTAAAAGTGATCGTAAAAAAAGAGTGATGGCCCAAACTCATCACTTTCTCGGGGTGATAGTTGTCAACCTTTTATATCTGTGAGCACTATGTGAACAGCTAACGGCCTTTTCTGACTCTCAACATCACATTGCAGACAAATGGAAGGTTGCAGATCTCCATTTGATCAAGGGAGATCGTTCTCCTGATATGTTTGGGGAAAAGGGTGTTCATGCGTATTTTTGGAGGCGACGCGCAAGCTGGCATAAACAAGAGCAGAACATTTTTATATGCTTGCTGATGCTTTTCAAACCAAATTTCGAGAAGAATATTTATTATCTGAGAGTTTTGGGAGTTTCAAAATATAACAGGTTACATGTTTTTTTAAAAATTTCGGTAGGCCTGACATCTACTTTTTCAGTCGATACATGCATAAAAGAAATAATTAATTGTTCAATTCCACAGTTCATATATCAATAAAGGTATTATCAACAGTTTAATTCACATTTGAGCTTCTGAATGAAGTACTGTTCCTTTGTCTGTCGCTTGACTGTATCATCAGATTTCATTTTGTAAAACGGAAAAATACTAAATTTCGTTTCGTATTAAATTATATTCAGATTTATATTATTGTGCCGCGACCTTCTTGATGGCCGCTATCGGCCATTCGCGCGTTCGCGTGCCGCGACCTATCCCGAGGCGAGTATGCGAGAAGACGAGAACACGCGAATCGTAGGTCGCGACTCGCTAATGGCATCATTCGCGTGTTCTCGTGTTATCGTGCCGTGACCTTTTTGATGGCCGCTATCGGCCATTCGCGCGTTCGCGTGTTCGCGTGCCGCGACCTATCCTGAGGTGAGTATGCGAGAAGACGAGAACACGCGAATGGTAGGTCGCGACTCGCTAATGGCATCGTTCGCGTGTTCTCGTGTTATCGTGCCGTGACCTTTTTGATGGCCGCTATCGGCCATTCGCGCCCCTAATTCTCGTATTTTCGCCATTTCGCCTGGCCAAATCTACAGGGCGAGATAGCGAGAACGCGAGTGGCCGCTATCGGCTTCCATAGTTAATAGCTAAGAACCTCTGCGCCTATGTGTAAGTACCAAGTGATGAGAGGTAATACAAAATTCTATATCAAAATTCTATGCATTGACAACTTTGTGACTGCATCAAGGTGACATTACCAAGTGAAGAAGATCATCAATAAAATCATTAAATGTTTACCCCAATTGCAGGTAAGTACTGCAGCACGGCAGTAGTATAGTAAGAGTATATACTACCTCATTTTCCAGGGAGGTAACTCTTGGTTCCCCTTTTTTCTGCCAGGGGGCGCTCTTGTAGGTATGACGTCACTTCCGATCTGGGTGAATGGAGCGTGACCTGTGAACATGATAGGATATGCACTGACCTGTCTGTGGGTTTTTTTCCACAATGTCGTTCATCTCCGTGTCTTTTCGGTGAGGTCCATAGGAGCATGATAGGACATGTACTGACCTGTCTGTGGGGTTTTTCCACAATGTCGTTCACCTCCGTGTCTCTTCGGTCAGGTCCGTGTCTTTTCGGTGAGGTCCGTGGGAACACGATAGGAGATGTACTGACTTGTCTGTGGGGTTTTTCCCACAATATCGTTCACTTCCGAGTCTCTTCGGTCACTTCCCACGAAAGACACGGAGGTGGCCGAAGACACACGGAGGTGCCCCAAGATGTCACGGAGGTGCCCGAAGACACACGGAGGTGACCGAAGATGTCACGGAGGTCACCGAAGATGTCACGGAGGTGCCCGAAGAGACACGGAGGTCACCGAAGAGACACGGAGGCACCCAAAGAGTCACGAAGGTGCCCGAAGATGTCACGGAGGTCACCGAAGATGTCACGGAGATCCCCGAAGACACACGGAGGTGACCGAAGACACACGAAGGTCACCGAAAACACACGAATGTCACGAAAAAACGTATAAAAGTGGAAATTTTTAGGGGATTGCTGCGACTACAATATACAATGAACACATACTTACCAATATAACCAAATCAAAAACCAACCGATGAACCTGTACATAGACAATTCTTCTATTCTATTTATATCTCCATCCGCACATTTATTATTATTTACTTATTTATTTATTTATTTATATATTTATTTAATTATTTATTTGTTTATTTGATAATACAGCGCTTGTAAACATCTTTAACAAACTAAGAAATGTAACGTGTAATTAAAATAAAACATTGAGTTGATGGGCTGCGAAATCCGTACGGGAAGCGGCCCATAAAAAGCGAATTTCAATCAATCAAAGGATTGCTGCATTCATTGGCCTGCTTCACCAGCCTGCCTGACCAGCCTACCTGACCAGCCTAAGCCTGCCTCACCGGAGCTATACCATGAGACGTGGAGAAGATTTTCCAGGGGATCCTCCGGCGCTGTAATCTTTGTTGTTGTTGTTGATCTCTTTTTGGGACTAACCCATCAGAATAGTACGTATCACGGACTACACCCGTAGAGCTACGTCTAGGCGCGCATGTGTGACATGATCTATAAAACACGTCTCTCTGGATCCTACACTTCCATTCCTACGGTTTCAGAGCCATGACGGACACCCGTCCCTATGCGACTCGCATTTTACAGCATGCGACCGTGGTTAATTCGCTCACGGGTTACCGAGCAGTGGTTCGGTCCATGTTTTCAGATGGCGACGACAACGAGGGGCGACGCCAGATCCTGAACGAGTTCACAGAAACGGTCCGCGACAGAGTGCACTCGATGGAGAGGTGTGCCATCACTCACCACTACTGGACTATGACAGCCATCCTTGATGCTCGGGCTATGGACCACGAGCGCTCACGCCGGAATCAGCGACGGCTGGTTGGCCTAGTCATGGTCTGTGCCCTATTGACCCTGGCGCTGTGGCATTGACAGTAGGACCTGACTATAAATACGAGGGTCAGACACAGTGTGCGTCATTCAATGATCGTCATTGGGTCAACCATGTCACCAGTTCTACGAGCCATCCTTCCCCTTACACGTGGGGTTACACGTCTATGAAGATAAAGTCACCCTCGTGGAAGACAGTGGAGATGTTTGATGGTCGCGCGCTGAGACCGTATCGAATACGGTTACGCTACACCGTGACGGCTGGACCAATTTTAAACGGGTGTTGAGCGGCGAGCTCGACGGACACCTCATCCACATAGACAATGCCATCTACGTACACCGTGGACCCTTCTTCCCACGCCTGGGCCGCTACCAAGACCCTACGCGAGGCTTCACCCTAGACCCCGATCTGTGGACAGCCTTCGAGAACGTGGTGCCTATCGTGGACCAGCTGTTTACACCGGACGAGCGGTCATCAGACGAGTTGGAGTGGGCTCGTGCCCTGAGAGAAGCGGCGGCAGAACCCAATGAACAAATGTCTAGCAATGAACCAGACGACGATGCCATGGATTACCCGGCTAGACTTTGACCACCCGATCCTTTGATCTCACGGGGTTCTCCCTATAAATACGAGAGACAGTCAAATCTGGTATCATTCACGTACTGACCATGACGGAGCATATAATACTGGCGTATCTCAGCTTGACCCCCGAGGTTTTCCTGCACGTTTGTGCAGATAAGGTCAATATCATGGGGAGGTGGGAGACATCTGTGATGCGGACCCTACACAACCGTGTCCGGCCCACATTCGTCTGTCCCGGGAGGGCTGGACCAAATTCAAACGGGTGTTGTCTGGTGAACTGGACGGCGACCTCATCCACTTGTGTCACGATGTGTACATCCGACGCGGCCCTTTCTTTGCTCAATTGGCTCGGCTAGATGTGGGTACAGTGCATTTTACCCTTCACCCTGATCTATGGTCTGCATTGGAAGATGCCGTGGTAGATGTGGATCAAGTGCTTATCAAGCGGTCATCAGACGAGTTGGACTGGTCATTTACCATGGACATTGTGGAAGCCAACGAAGAAAATCAGAAAGAAACTCCGGCCCAAGATATACCCGTTATAAATAAACGATAGAGCCAGGGTCCATCATCATTTGTCAGCATGAAGCGCTGGGAGAAGGTGTTGGATAACTTATACTACAGTCCCGACCGTCCGGCGGCCTATAGTGCATTGTCGGCTCTCTATCGAGCGGCCAAACCCCAGGGGATACAACGTGCCCAAGTCCGAGATTGGTTAAGAAAACAAGACACCTATACCTTACATCGATCTGTCCGTCGCCATTTTCTACGGAACCGGGTCATCGTGGGAGGAATAGATGCCCAGTGGCAAGCGGATTTGGTCGATATGAGCGCCTTTGCCAAACACAACGATGGGAATCGGTATATCTTGACGTGCATCGATATCCTATCCAAGTATGCGTGGGTGGTACCCATCCGGACGAAAACGGGGGCGAATCTCATAGCGGCGTTCAAAGACATCTTCAAGACCGGGCGCAAACCTTTGTATTTGCAAACCGACGAAGGCACGGAATTCCTCAACAGACCGTTCCAACAGTTTCTGAAAGCCCAGAAGGTGTTTTTCTTCCATACGTACAACGAGACCAAGGCTTCCGTGGTGGAAAGGTTCAACAGGACATTCAAAGGCCACATGTATAAATATTTCACCTATAAGAATACAAGGCGGTACATCGATGTTCTCCCGAAACTTGTGAGTGGTTACAATCGAGCCTATCATCGGAGTATAGAGAGAGCCCCCATTACCGTGACCCAACACAATGAAGCCCAAGTCCGGCGTGTCTTGTACCCCAGGCAATCGCAGCGAACGACGAAGGCGGTGTATAAGGTCGGGGACCCTGTACGGATCAGTAAAGTCAAAGGTCAATTTGAGAAAAGTTACTTGGCCAACTGGAGCGATGAGCACTTCCTGATTAAACGGCGCCTACCCCAACAGCAGCGAGTCTATGAACTGGAAGATCTTCAAGGGGAACCGTTGCTAGGGACGTTTTACGAGACGGAATTACAGCCTGTCGTACAAACACAGCAAGATTACTACACGGTGGAGCAGATTTTGAAAACGGAACGTCGACGTGGCAAACTGTTCCATTTCGTCAAATGGCAAGGCTGGCCCAGTTCCTTCAATTCCTGGATCGCTGCCAACCAGGTGAAACGACTATAAAGCCAGACACCACTACCGTCATCCTTCATTCCACGTCCGACCACAGTGCTATGGACAAACAGCAGCTGCCTCTGAACAGAGCGTCTCCCAAAACGCGCAAAGCGCAAGTGGGTTTTGTGGTGATACTGCTAACCCTGCTGAATGTGTTGTACGGAGGTGTGTTTTACGACGTAGCCTATGACAGCACGTTACTTAACCAACTGAGAACACCAGCCATCAGTGAAACCGGTCTACAGATAGCATCAGTCAACCCCGTATCGAGCCCAGTCACCACCACACCCCGTGTACAAGCCCCATCGAGCTCCACACCAAGCTCCACACCTACACCAAGTACACCCACTACGTCTGAAAACCCACCGGATTTCATCCCTCACACTGAACAGACAACGACGACCGACGTTGTACCCACCACCATCATCACTCGCAGTGAACAGACAACGACGACCGACGTTGTACCCACCACCACCACTCCAGTTCACTCGTACCAAATTTACAAGAGCGGGTTACCACGACAGCGCATACAGCTGGAACCATGGACCCTCGGTGGCAGCATCCCTTCACTTGTGTCATCGCAGGACTGACGGGCTCCGGCAAAACGCACTTCGTCAGGAAGCTCCTTCAACACGCCGACAGCCCGAGTCGTGTGGTGTTACGGAGAATGATAGCCAGCGTATGCAGCAATGCCCCACATCACGTTCGTGGAAGGCCTACCCAACCTGGCCGATTTGGAACCCGACACCTTGGTGGTTCTGGATGATCTCATGGCGGAGACGGATGCGCGGGTCACCCAACTCTTTACCAAAGGCAGCCATCATCGACGGCTCAGCATCATCTACATTGTGCAGAATCTGTTCAGTAAAAACAAAGAACATCGGAACGTCAGCTTAAATGCCCACTACCGGGTGGTCTTCAAAAACCCGAGAGATACCACTCAACTGCTGCACCTGGCGAGACAGATGTATCCCGGCCGCACACCGTTTGCGTTGGAAGCCTTTAAAGATGCCACAACCCCTCAGCACGGGTGTATGCTCTTCGACCTCAAGCAAGCCACCCCCGACCACCTTCGACTACGGACCGTCATCTTTCCCGGAGAGACCCATCACGTGTACATGCAAAAATAATGTAAACACATCCACAGTGGCTCCCCCAGCTGGGGTGTGTGTGTTTGATGATGGGGATAATAAAAAGAATTTTAATACCACAGCATGGTTGACTTTGTCTCTGTTCTCTGAAGTAGATAAAAAGAGCAGAGTTGTGGGTTCTAGCATTAGTTGTACATGATGTCTGCGCGAGTACGGAAGCACGCTCCGACGCTCCGTGTATTGAAGACAGCCCCACCCGAGTTGGTCCGAACCATTGTTCGCGGTGCGGACCCTGAACTTGTACGCTGTCTGTGCCTGATCGGGGACAACCTGTTAAAAGGCAACGTACCACTGACTCCGGCTCAGAAGACCAATTGGCCAAGCATAAGACAGGTCTCCGAACCCTAGTCCAGAAGCGGGTCCCTCAAACACAAAAGAAAAAGGTGTTACAGGGTGGCATTCACTGTTTCGTACAAAAAACGAGGGAGTATCCCAATGTTGTTGAGGTCACAGGCTGGAATTCCCCTCAAAATTAGTGGTGGATTGGTGATGACATCATGCATTTCGGAACGAGGCTATCGTCTGAGCGCCATTTTTGTAACTCTGACAGATGACATATTACATTGAAATCGAGCTGGCGATGATAGTATAATATCCACTTTTTTGAAAGCAACAGGAGTTACTTGATAGAGTCGTAGTGTATACAAACATCTCATTTGCGTAGTGGATGCATGAGCCGTCAGCGGAAGTTGATGTATTTCGTGGAAAATGAGCCCACATGTCAGCGTTGTTGTTGTTGTTGCATACAGGTCAGTGAATCAAATTTTTTTTTCAACGCTCAGATGTTTTGGCCTAAAAATATTCCTGAGATACATAGAAATATTTTGATATATGAAAATATGAATAGGCTCTGTGTTTAGGGCCTTCTCTGAGCGAGGCCCTAAATGTAGGCCTTTTCACAGCAGCCTCCCAACATGTTATAGTTACAGATGTAATCAGCCTCAAAATGGATGGATTTTGTAAACTCTCTCCTGTGCGTTTTTTCAGCAGGGAAGATTACCAAAGCATCATATGTATTATATTTGATGATAGTGGGATCGTCATATATACAACGAATGCAAGAATATCTTGTCAGAGAAATTTGTAACTCTGCCCGCTTCGACGGCTTTTCTGTCTCGCCATTGAGTGTGTGTTGTACGCGGAGAGGAAAATGACGTCACTGCGTGATGTATGAGTGACGTAGCGACGCTCACGAATTTGAATGCTGCACAGCTGCAGCCATGGGATAACGTCATGGCCCGTGTCTACGGTTCGGTGATGCCGCATAGCATACGTTGGTAGAATGCACCATACGTGTATACGCTTGTTGACACGGCCGTGGAAAAATAAACGGCATGCCATGCCGTTTATTTTTAGAGATCAAGTCCTTCTATTTTCTCGTGAATGATAGAAACTAGTTTAGTTTTTTGTTGTCAAATGTGTTTCATTTTGTACCTGTTGTAACATATGTCGCTTTCGCTGAGTTTGAGAGACATCGATTTCAACCCAGATTTGAGGCTGATTACATCTTTAAGTGCTCCCTTATAGATTGAGGATTACTGAGGTTAATTTGAAAATATTTTGCAGATGCACAGAAAATCATGAAGAATAATTTTGTCAATTCATTTTATTATTTTGGCCAGCCATAGCTGCTTCTGCTGTAGTATTTCAAGATATTTGAGAGCCTCTGTCAACATTCTGTGAAACTATCATTTACAGCCATGCATGAGACCTGCTACAACATATCTCTTTTATAGGTTTGGAAACACTATGAGTTTCGTCCCTTCCACTGTAACAGTCTCGGCCTCAATGACAATTTCAGATAGAAAATTCTCCATGTCTAGCTCTTTGAATAATGACATCCATTCATTGCTAATAGTCTCTCCCCCCCCGTCTCACCCCCCCCCCTTCAGTCTCACTCATTCCACTCACCCCCTGAAGCTTGACTTAAACATGAACTTTATATTTGAGCAACATGTGAGCTTTATTCTGCTTGTATCTAAATTTCAAATTTCCTTTCATAGTTCTGAATTTCTAATATGACCGTTTCAACATGACAAATGTGTATGACAGATTTTACACAGACCAAGAGACTTTCTACTAAGAATACTAATTAGCTTCTTTCCTGATGAGCATGGTGGTCATGTATGGTTTGGTACATGTACTAAAGACAAGGATGAATATCCTATAATTCGAGTTGATTTTCGAGGCAAGAAACAAGCATTTACTGCCCAGGCGCAGACTCAGAGAACTCGTTCCATTAGAAATTGTTCATTTATGACTACAGTACTTAATGACCATTTTTTGCTTCATCTCCCCACCCCCCCCCCACCCCAACAGCAATGTTCCCCCACAAGTATCCAGCCGCACCTGAATCTACATGTATTCTCTGTGTGTGATTCTGTGTGTGTGATGTGCATTCCACACCCCCCTTTCAATTGTTTGCCAATTACCTGACCCTGGCACATGCAGATAACCTGTGATGTTTGTATGGTGCTCCCACCTCACCACCACCACCACCTGACCCTTTTAGCCTGACAGAGTACATGTACATGTAACAAAATAATACTTGTATATTTCATGATTTATGTCCCATTGTGACATGGCTACCATACTCCTTTATGGTGAATACAATTTGTACTATATGGTTTTCTTCTACACAACAGTACATGTATACTTGAACAGCTGATACCTTATGATACATTGGCGGCATTATCTTGTGAGTCATCATCTCTTTGAATGACATCATTGCACTTACATTGTTGCAAGATACTATTATGACGTGACGTCATAACAAAATGGCTTGTGTTGTGACATATATCCACCTTCACTGGATTTGAAGGAAACTACAGATAGCCCTACAGGCACATCTTATTTAGATCTCTATCTCTATAAAAATGAAGCGGGCATTCTCTCTCGTCGACTTTATGACAAAAGAGATGATTACAATTTCGACATCGTAAACTATCCCTTTCTGGATAGTAATATTCCAGTGGGACCTGCATATGGCGTATACATATCTCGCTTAGTAGCATTTGCTAGATCCTGTGTTAAATGTGATGATTTTAATCAACGTCACAAAACATTGTTGCAGAAACTTATAAAACAGGGCTATTCCACCAAGCGCCTCCACTCAAAGTTTCTCAAATTTGGCGATACACATCGCATGCTGATAGCAAAATACGAACGTAGCGTGCAAGATCTATGGCGCTACGTTTCGTAACTTGTGTCTAATTCCGCTTAACCCGGGGCTAGGGGCCGTATGAACCCATGTACTTCAAGATCCTCATGGTACTCATATGAACAGTCACAATCAAAGCGTGACTGAGATACATCTTTTTTTTTAGATGACGACTCTATAACGAATATTATGGATTAAGAATACTGATCAGCGATACGGATTTGATATTTTTGGAACATCATGATGTCTTGCCGGTATCATTGAAAACTGTTGACCGCTTCTCTCTTGCAGGAAACAAGCCTAGGTTTATGTATACTATGGTTGTCCTTTTGAATTTGGTGCTAATACTGTTATGTGGAAAATGGAATAGGTCTTTGGATTATGGACGCGGGTATTCTCTAATGGACGACGGCTGGATTATGAATGACGGACTAGACGCTTGTAATCACAATACACGTATAAACTTATGTCGGTTACATGTACACATAATTCAGGCTGCTAATTTACTTTTGTTTTTTTTCTCTGCAACATGTACATGTACTTGCATTATATGTATTCATGAATACATGATTACATGTTAAGATAATGGTATTTCCAAATGAGTACCGTTGATTGGTGAAAATCCATGATATGGGGTCGGTACGGAATACTCAATATTTCGGTGAGATTTTAACCGATTTCGATGCCAGATACACCAAACTGTTCAGAATTTCCTGCTTCATTTGTATAATAGATTAAGAGATATTTGAAAACAACTTTTCTGTTCTATAAGGGTGGCCTTCACTGTTTCGTACAAAAAACGAGGGAGTATCCCAATGTTGTTGAGGTCACAGGCTGGAATTCCCCTCAAAACTTGATTTTAAAATTGAAAATGCCATTTTTTTAGATTGTATTCATATAAATTCAGCCCAAAGATTGATAGAAAATCAGAATGGATGAATTCAGATTTTTTTTTTAATTAGTGGTGGATTGGTGATGACATCATGCACTTCGGAACGAGGCTATCGTCTGGGCGCCATTTTTGTAACTCTGACAGATGACATATTACATTGAAATCGAGCTGGCGATGATAGTATAATATCCACTTTTTTGAAAGCTACAGGAGTTACTTGACAGAGTCGTAGTGAATACAAACATCTCATTTGCGTAGTGGATACATGAGCCGTCAGCGGAAGTTGATGTATTTCGTGGAAAATGAGCCCACATGTCAGCGTTGTTGTTGTTGTTGTTGCATACAGGTCAGTGAATCAAAAAAAATTTTCAACGCTCAGATGTTTTGGCCTAAAAATATTCCTGAGATACATAGAAATATTTTGATATATGAAATATGAATAGGCTCTGTGTTTAGGGCCGTCTCTGAGCGAGGACCTAAATGTAGGCCTTTTCACAGCAGCCTCCCAACATGTTATAGTTAAGTGCTCCCACAGAAAGGCGGCTTTCTCGGGGCCATCTTAGCACCGTTGGCCGCTTCCGTGTTGGGTCCAGTATTGGGTGGACTCTTCGGCCGACAATGAACCACACGAAAAAAATGGTCCTCGTCGAACCACGGTTCCTTCAAAACCTCCAATCGCCATACCCTGTCCCACCTACGGTGAAGACAATAAACACCCTCGATGGAGAGATGCAACAGATCTTACAGAGACCGGGGTTAAGCGACAGTAAGAAAGTACAACGGTACAATGAGACGCTTCAACGGTACATGACGTTCATGGACCAATACAAAACCCTCTCTACCCCAGCACCACCACCACCACCACCACCACCACCACCACCACCACGTGACACACTGCCTACCTCAGCATCGATATCATGGAGGAGGTGGGAGACATCTGTAATGCGGATCCTACACAACCGTGCCCGGCCCACATTCGTCTGTCCCGGGAGGCTGGACCAAATTAAAACGGGTGTTGTCTGGTGAACTGGACGGCGACTTCATCCACTTGTGTCACGATGTGTACATCCGACGCGGCCCTTTCTTTGCTCAATTGGCTCGGCTAGATGGGGGTACAGTGCATTTTACCCTTCACCCTGATCTATGGTCTGCATTGGAAGATGCCGTGGTAGATGTGGATCAAGTGCTTATCAAGCGGTCATCAGACGAGTTGGACTGGTCATTTACCATGGACACTGTGGAAGCCAACGAAGAAAAATCAGAAAGAAACTCCGGCCCAAGATATACCCGTTATAAATAAACGATAGAGCCAGGATCCATCATCATTTGTCACCATGAAGCGCTGGGAGAAGGTGTTGGATAACTTATACTACAGTCCCGACAGTCCGGCGGCCTATAGTGCATTGTCGGCTCTCTATCGAGCGGCCAAACCCCAGGGGATACAACGTGCCCAAGTCCGAGATTGGTTAAGAAAACAAGACACCTATACCTTACATCGATCTGTCCGTCGCCATTTTCTACGGAACCGGGTCATCGTGGGAGGAATAGATGCCCAGTGGCAAGCGGATTTGGTCGATATGAGCGCCTTTGCCAAACACAACGATGGGAATCGGTATATCTTGACGTGCATCGATATCCTATCCAAGTATGCGTGGGTGGTACCCATCCGGACGAAAACGGGGGCGAATCTCATAGCGGCGTTCAAAGACATCTTCAAGACCGGGCGCAAACCTTTGTATTTGCAAACCGACGAAGGCACGGAATTCCTCAACAGACCGTTCCAACAGTTTCTGAAAGCCCAGAAGGTGTTTTTCTTCCATACGTACAACGAGACCAAGGCTTCCGTGGTGGAAAGGTTCAACAGGACATTCAAAGGCCGCATGTATAAATATTTCACCTATAAGAATACAAGGCGATACATCGATGTTCTCCCGAAACTTGTGAGTGGTTACAATCGAGCCTATCACCGGAGCATAGAGAGAGCCCCCATTACCGTGACCCAACGCAATGAAGCCCAAGTCCGGCGTGTCTTGTACCCCAGGCAATCGCAGCGAACGACGATGGCGGTGTACAAGGTCGGGGACCCTGTACGGATCAGTAAAGTCAAAGGTCAATTTGAGAAAAGTTGCTTGCCCAACTGGAGCGATGAGCACTTCCTGATTAAACGGCGCCTACCCCGACAGCAGCGAGTCTATGAACTGGAAGATCTTCAAGGGGAACCGTTGCTAGGGACGTTTTACGAGACGGAATTACAGCCTGTCGTAAAAACACAGCAAGACTACTACACGGTGGAGCAGATTTTGAAAACGGAACGTCGGCGTGGTAAACTGTTTCATTTCGTCAAATGGCAAGGCTGGCCCAGTTCCTTCAATTCCTGGGTGGCGGCCAACCAGGTGAAACGACTATAAAGCCAGACACCACTACCGTCATCCTTCATTCCACGTTCGACCACGGTGCTATGGACAAGCAGCAGCTGCCTCTGAACACAGCGTCTCCCAAAACGTGCAAAGCGCAAGTGGGCTTTGTGGTGATATTGCTAACCCTGCTGAGTGTGTTGTACGGAGGTGTGTTTTACGACGTAGCCTATGTCAGCACGTTACTTAACCAACTGAGAACACCAACCATCAGTGAAACCGGTCTACAGATAGCACCAGTCAACCCCGTATCGAACCCAGTCACCACCAAACCCCGTGTACAAGCCACATCGAGCTGCACACCAGACTCCACACCTACACCATGTACACCCACTACGTCTGAAAACCCACCGGATTTCATCCCTCACACTGAACAGACAACGACGACCAACGTTGTACCTACCACCATCATCACTCGCAGTGGACAGACAACGACGACCGACGTTGTACCCACCACCACCACTCCAGTTCACTCGTACCAAATTTACAAGAGTGGGTTACCACGACAGCGCATACAGCTCGAACCATGGACCCTCGGTGGCAGCATCCCTTCACTTGCGTCATCGCAGGACCGACGGGCTCCGGCAAAACGCACTTCGTCAGGAAGCTCCTTCAACACGCCGACAGCATGATCACCCCACCGATTGCCCGAGTCGTGTGGTGTTACGGAGAATGACAGGCAGCGTATGCAGCAATGCCCCATATCACGTTCGTGGAAGGCCTACCCAACCTGGCCGATTTGGAACCCGACACCTTGGTGGTTCTGGATGATCTCATGGCGGAGACGGATGCACGGGTCACCCAACTCTTTACCAAAGGCAGCCATCATCGACGGCTCAGCATCATCTACATTGTGCAGAATCTGTTCAGTAAAAACAAAGAACATCGGAACGTCAGCTTAAATGCCCACTACCTGGTGGTCTTCAAAAACCCGAGAGATACCACTCAACTGCTGCACCTGGCGAGACAGATGTATCCCGGCCGCACACCGTTTGCGTTGGAAGCCTTTAAAGATGCCACAACCCCTCAGCACGGGTATATGCTCTTCGACCTCAAGCAAGCCCCCCCCGACCGCCTTCGACTACGGACCGGCATCTTTTCCGGAGAGACCCACCACGTGTCCATGCAAAAATAATGTAAACACACCCACAGTGGCGCCCCCAGCTGGAGTGTGTGTGTTTGATGATGGGGATAATAACAAGAATTAATACCACAGCATGGTTGACTTTGTCTCTGTTCGATATTTAGGAGATAGCCCGCAAAAGGATAAAAAGAGCAGAGTTGTGTGTTCTAGCATTAGTTGTACATGATGTCTGCGCGAGTACGGAAGCACGCTCCGACGCTCCGTGTATTGAAGACGGCCCCACCCGAGTTGGTCCAAACCATTGTACGCGTGCGAGATCGGGTACAACCTGTTAAAAGGCAACGTACCACTGACTCCGGCTCAGAAGACCAAGTTGGTCAAGCATAAGACAGGTCTCCGAACCCTAGTCCAGAAGCGAGTCTCTCAAACACAAAAGAAAAAAGTGTTACAGAAAGGCGGCTTTCTCGGGGCCATATTAGCACCGTTGGCCGCTTCCGTGTTGGGGCTAGTATTAGGTGGGCCCTTCGGGCGACAATGAACCACACGAAAAAAATGGTCCTCGTTGAACCACGGTTCCTTCAAAACCCCCAATCGAAGAAGACCGTGAAGACCATAAACACCATCGATGAAGAGATGCAACAGATCTTACAGAGACCGGGGTTAAGCGACAGTGAGAAAGTACAACGGTACAATGAGACGCTTCAACGGTACATGACGTTCATGGACCAATACAAAACCCTCCACCACCACCACCACGCGACACACCGCCGACCTCAGCACCGCGCCAACAGCCGCCATTACCAGGGGTACCACCCACAGCCCCACAGTGGGTGGAAGACGAAGTCCTGAAGAGTGTACCTGCATCGTTCAAGAAACAAGCTGGCCTGGTATTACAACGGATGAAACAGAATCCTAACATGACTTGGAATGATAAAGGCGAACTCCTGGTACAGAATCAGGTGGTCCCCGGGACCCACATGACGGATTTAGTGAATGACTTGATGCGTGCACGCAGGTCGCACACGGATCCTCGAGGATGGGAGGTCTTCGCTCAAGGTTTGAAAGACATGCATGTACCACAGGAATTGGTGGGGAACCCCCACCGCTGGGCCTTTATGCAGCGGACCCAGCAATCCCCGAGTGGCCCACTTACTTCTTGGGGAGCCGAATGGGAACCGAAGTCACCCCCCAAAACACCACCACAACGGGCACCTTCTTTTCAGGCCTTTAAAAAACCATCCTTGATCAGGACACCCCACATCTCCAGACCCGTGACACGTAGCAAGTCACCGCGACGAACACGACGCCGGACACAACCGCCCAAGGCCTGGAACACCTATTAAAACCAACAGCAGCAGCAGGACAGCTCAGTCACCATGTTTTACCTCACCCTACCCAGTAACAGTTCGCTGGATGTGTTTCCTGACAACACTATGGCCAAGTACGTCACCCAGTTACCGCAACCGTTGCATTTACCTGGACGATGGGAATGTGGCCTCGTGGATATCCAATCCCCTTACTCGTGGTACAACGTGCGAGCCAATGAAGTGTGGTACGAGATGACCTACGAAGGCAAAAACACCCGACTCACCCTCCGCGAAGGCCAATACGATACCCCCAAGGAGTTCATGGGTGGGCTGACAAGACTGTTGCATTATAAGGCTCTACGGGAGGTCACGTATACTTCAAAATCCATCAAATCCTTTCCCTTCAGGAATCACGTGGACTTCGATTACAACGCACACAACGACAAGGCACAGATCCTTCTCACCGCCAACGTGAGTGTCGTACTGAGTCCTATCCTACAGCAAATGCTGGGTCTCGCTCACGCGACCTACACGGGTCCATCCGAAGACCATGGCCAGATCCCGATGGATATGAAGTCGGGTATGTACGGACTCTACGTCTACTCGGACGTGGTCGACAATCACATCGTGGGCGATATCAACACACCTCTGTTACGGGTGGTCCCCATTAAAAAGACGTATGGAGATCAAATCACGCACAGTTTCACCCACATGCTCTACCTGCCCGTACGACAAACCGACATCAACACTATCACGGTGGATATAAGAGATGACACGGGACGACCGGTGGCATTCGAACGGGGAAAAGTGGTGCTGACACTTCATTTTCGACAAGCACGTGCTCCCCACTTTGCATAATGAAAGTATCTTACGAGTGCGATGCACGCAGCTATATGGACTATTATGACCAACAGGCCGGGGGAGGCTTTCCGGTCTTTAGCGGTGCACGCATGCAACGAGGACATGGGCTGGGGAACATACTCGGCAGCATCGTCAAAACGTTCCTGCCCTTGGTGACGCGTGGGGTGAAAGCGATCGGCAAACAAGCGGTACGCAGTGGACTGCAAGTGGCCGGTGATGTCTTGGGGGGTACGGCACCCAAAGAAGCCTTGAAACGGCGGGCCAAAGAAGCGGGAGGCGTCTTGGTCGCCAAAGCACAACGCACCGTAGGGAATAAAAGAGCTGCCCTACCGAGACCACGCACCAGTCGACGACCGACCCAGCGACGACGTACATCGAAGACCCAGGATATCTTTTCTTAACCATGTCCTTAATCCACGCAGAGTCCTGTCCCTCCACCAACAGTGAATTTGATTTGTGGATCGGGCCGCCCACACAGACCAGTGCCGAACAAGGATTATGGGTGGAGCATCTCCCGCTCTCCATCATCAACGAAACAGGGCCAATCGAGTTCAACATCAGTAATGCGGATACGGCTTATGTGCATTTAGCCCATACATACTTGCATGTGAAAGCCAAGGTCGTCAATGGGGATGGCTCCAGAATCATCCAAGCTGCAACGGTGGGCCCGACGAATCTCTGGCTGCACTCGATGTTTTAACAGGTGGATATTTTTCTCAGCGACGTACCCCTATCGAGCCTACATCGAGACACTGTTGTCGTATGGCCGAGAGGCTAAAAAATCTCAGCTGACAGCCGCTTTATTCTATCAGGACACACCCGAGCACATGGACACGGTGGACAATGCGGGATATAACAACCGAAAGGCTTTCACTGCGAACGGTGCCTCGGTGGATCTCATGGGTCGACTACACGCAGACATTTTCATGCAAGACTGGTACCTCTTGAACAAGATCCCCATCAAAATCCGACTGATACGGGCGCCTCCGACCTTCGCCTCGATGGCCACTAACGTAGATGGGCATGCAGCTGACTATAAGATTGTTATCCAAGACGCAGTCCTGTATGTCCGAAAAGTGAAACCGAATCCAGCCGTTCAATTGGGACACATGAAAGCCTTGGAAACAAAACCAGCCCAGTACCCTATCCGACGTGTACAAACCAAAGTGTTCTCTGTGCTGGAAATATGAGCGCCAACAAAGAAAATCTGTTCCTGGGGGAACTACCCAAGCGATTGATCCTGCCCTGTGTGGAAAATACCAGTTTCAGCGGAGCCTACCCAGAGCATCCGTTTGACTTTAAACATTTCGGCATCAATTTTGTGGCCCTGCATGCGGATGGACAACAGGTCCCAGCCACGGCCTTAACACCGAACTTTGGGCGCGCGAATTTCATTCGAGCCTATCAGAGCCTGTTTACAGCCACCGGTCAAATCAACCAGGACGAAGGGAATATGATCAGTCGGGAGGACTACGCGAACGGATACACGTTGTTCTGTTTCGACCTGACCCCCACCTTAGAGAATGACCATCAGCTGGCCCTGGCCAAGTAAGGCAATTTACGGTTGGAAATTCACTTTGCACGAGCCCTCGGGACTACCGCCAATGTGATCTGCTACGCCGAGTTTGACAACATCATTGAAGTGGACAAGGCGCGCAACGTCCTGTGTGACTTTCCCACCTAACATGGATACAGACCAGATAACCACCGTGCTGGAGAATGACCCAGGGACACGTATGGTGTTTCAAGGGGTGTTCGCCCGAGATGTGTTCCCATTAGACCGTGTGTATCCTGCTGCTTACGTTGTCAACACGGACCCGATGGATCGGCCCGGTGAACATTGGGTGACCGTGTACTTGACAGAAGCGCAGGGCGAATACTTTGACCCGTACGGCTTGCCACCCCTCCATCCCGATTTAACAGACTTCATGGATCAAGGCACAGAGACGTGGTGTTGGAACAGTCAAACGTTGCAAAGCCTGACCAGTAGCGTGTGCGGACAATATTGGTTGTTTTACCTGTACCATCGATGCCGGGGCAGAACCTTATCTACCATCGTACAGATGTTTGACGACTACCCCAAGGCCGAGGACCGCGATGTACTCGTATATGACTGGGCCGCCGATCATTTCAATGTACAAGCCCCGTTCTGGGCTTAAGTTCTTTCAATGAACAAGTCCCCTGTTCTGGGCTTCAGTTTTCACGTGGTTGTTCTCACGTTGTTGTTGTTCACTGAATAAAAAAATGATATCTCACCAAAAAACCCTGTCTTGTGTGTTTTCTATATGAGCATAGTGCATGAAGGCTATAACAGACATGTGGGGATTCGGTCAAACTGGCCTTGAACACCGTATTAGCCAATCAGTGGCCTAGGATGGGGCCAAAGGTAACCCATCAATGTCCAGAAAACAATGCAAGAGCACTGCAGTAAAATGGAGAGCCAACGAAATCAGCCCACAGACCAAGTACATGTTTTGGTCTAGGTTAAGAGCGGGCATTCCAACATTTGACGATGAGTTACAAGTTACAAGAGCAACAAGTGGAGTGAAAAAAACTATAGAGGTTATAGGTGCGGAAAGACATGAAAGTCTTGAGTCTTTTTCTATATGAGCATAATGCATGAAGGCTATAACAGACATGTGGAGATTCGGTGAATCTGGCTTTGAACACCGTTGAGAAAGTAGCCCATCAGTGGCCCAGGATAATCCGAAATTCACCCGCACACTGCCGGTGATGCCGCGCAGGCGTGCGGCCGGAGAACCCGCGCGCGCGCGCGCGCGCTGCAGCCGGAGTAACCCGCGCGCTGCGGCCGGGGCGGGCCGGGCCGGGCCGGGCCGGGCTGGGCCGGGAAAAACCCCACTGACAGGTCAGTACATGCATTCCTATCATGTTCCCAGGTCACACCCCATTCACACAGACCCTCATGCATACCCGGATCCAGGCGCAGACGTCAGCGAAATTCTGGCGGGAAAACCCCCACAGACAGTACATGTCCTATCATGTTCCAAGGTCACGCCCCATTCACCCAAACCGGAAGTGACGTCATACCCCTAATTTTACATGCACCCATCCATGACTGGATGCCCCTTCACGAATGCTTCACTTTGATATCTCACTCGACTCTATCGGACCATTAGTAGCCCACCTAGACCGCCAAAACGTCTATTTCCACACCCGTTTCCGACAATTTCCTGTCTGCGCATGCGCAGAATGTGGACAACGGCCGAGACACTACTCCAGGCGGTTGCTCCCTCACATATGCTTCACATGGATACCTCACTCGACTCCATCGGCCCATTAGTGGCTCGCCTAGGCCCCAGAACGTCTATTTCCATACACTTTCTCTACTGCGCATGCGTAGAATGACGTCAGTTCCACGTCACATCCAGCCCGTTGGATACTCCCTCACGTATGCTTTACATTGATACCTCACTCGATCCAATCGGCCCAATAGTGGCCCACCTAAACCCAACACGTCTCTTTCTATACTACGGCCAGACTGCGCATGCGCAGACTATTGACAACGAACGACACACTAGTCCAGGCGGATGCTTCCTCACGACAGCTTCAAAATAAGACCTCATACGACACCATAGGATCATTAGGGGCTCACCTAAACCCTAAAACGTCTATTTCCACACCCTTTTCCCAGAATTCCCTGTCTGCGCATGCGCAGAATGTTGACAAGGGCCGAGACACTGGTCCAATCGGATGCCCCCTCACATAGGCTTCACATTGATACCCCACTCAACTCCATCGGCTAATTAGTGGCTCACCTAGATCCCAAAACGTCTATTTTCATACACTTTGTCTATTGCGCATGCGCAGAATGACGATACTCCGACCCCACATCCACCCAGTGGGATGCCCCCTCACATAAGCTTCGCATTGATACCTCAATCGACCCCATCGGTCCATTAGTGGCCCACCTAGATCCCAACACGGCTATTTCCATACCCTTTGTCTACCGCGCATGCGCAGAATGACGATATTTCAACCCCACACCCAGCCGGATGCCTCCTCACATAGGCTTCACATTGATACCTCATACGACTCCATCGACCCATTAGTGGCCCACCTAGACCCCAAAACGGCTATTTCCATACACTTTGTCTACCGCGCATGCGCAGAATGACGATATTTCAACCCCACGCCCAGCCCGTCGGATGCGCCTTCACGAATGCTTCACATTGATACCTCATACGACTCCATCGACCCACTAGTGGCCCACCTAGACCCCAAAACGTCTATTTCCGTACACTTTGTCTATAGATTTAATACGCATTCCTAGTACAACCCAGAACAAGTCTGGACATGCCTTGATCTCGGGGAGCCAGGTGTTCGGCACGTGAACTCACTCACGCAGACGCCAGACCAGGTGTTCACCGCAACATTGTAGCGAACGTGCAACATTGTTGCAATTCGGGGAGCCAGGTGATACCCATGGCGACCCATTAGTGGCCCACCTAGACCCAAATTTCTGAAATTTGGCGATACATATCGCATGCTGATAGCAAAATACGAACGTAGCGTGCAAGATCTATGGCGCTACGTTTCGTAACTTGTGTCTAATTCCTAATTCCGCTTAACCCTGGGCTAGGGGCCGTATGAATCCATGTACTTCAAGATCCTCATGGTACTCATATGAACAGTCACAATCAAAGCGTGACTGAGATACATCATTCTTTAGATGACGACTTTACAACGAATATTACGGATTTGATATTTTTGGAACATCATGATGTCTTGCCGGCATCATTGAAAACTGTTGACCGCTTCTCTCTTGCAGGAAACAAGCCTATGTTTTTGTATACTATGATTGTGTTTTTGAATTTGGTGCTAATACTGTTATGTGGAATATGGAATAGGTCTTTGGATTATGGACGCGGATATTCTCTAATGGACGACGGCTGGATTATGAATGACGGACTAGACGCTTGTAATTCGGCACGTGACAACCCCCAACCCAAGCAGACGACAGCGAAATTATGGCGGGAAAAACCCCTAACGTGCAACAATGTTGCAATTCGGGGAGCCAGGTTTTCGGCACGTGACAACCCCAAGCAGACGACAGCGAAATTTTGGCGGGAAAAACCCCCACAGACAGTACATGGCCTATCATGTTCCCACGGATCTCACCGAAAAGACACGGAGGGCACCGAAGAGACACGGAGGTGAACGACATTGTGGAAAAACCCCACAGACAGGTCAGTACATGTCCTATCATGTTCTGAAGATGGCGGACCTCACCGAAAAGACACGGACGTACCCGAAGAGACACGGAGGTGAACGACATTGTGGAAAACCCCCACAGACAGGTCAGTACATGTCCTATCATGTTCTGAAGATGGCGGACCTCACCGAAAAGACACGGACGTACCCGAAGAGACACGGAGGTGAAACACGGAGGTGAACGACATTGTGGAAAAACCCACGGACAGGTCAGTACATATCCTATCATGTTCCCAGGTCACGCTCCATTCACCCAGACCGGAAGTGACGTCATACCTACAAGAGCGCCCCCTGGCGGAAAAAGGGAACCAAGAGTTACCTCCCTGGAAAATACGCGTTGAAATCCTCTTACATTACTACTCACGGCATTGTTTATTTTGAAGTTTGTTTTTAAATATATTGATATACATGTAGATCTTTACAAATAACAAATCACCCACATGTAAACATGAACCTGTTGTTTATCTATTGTATCATCTTATATTAAATTTCAAAGGTAGAATTAATCACTTTAAAGTAGACCGCCGAAATGTCGCGGGTCTACATGTCTTACCCCATTTATTGCCAAAATTTTGTCTGCCGAAATGTCGCCTACCGAAATGTCGTCCGCCGAAATGTAACCTGCTCAAATGTCCTGGCACCATATCGCATGATCCCTCTGAATACCTTATGTCATGAATCTTACAGGGGGTTCATGGTTATGCACTAAATCCCTTGCCTCGAATAAAACCAAGGAACCATTCCTGTATTATTCAATTCACAACGCAGTTGTTGATTATCTTCCTTAATGCAAGTGATTTTATTTCCTTCTCGAATGCAAGGGTCCTGAAAAAATATCATCAAACTTGACCGATTCTCTCTGAAACTTAATCATTTTGTGTTTCGGTTATTGACGGAGAAAATGTTGAATATTGAATCTGATACCTGTTATGAAAGGGTTAAATCTTTTTATCCTTCAGTTCACAGAACTATCAAAATTTCATGTCACACTTTCACGTATTGTTTTATTCGCACATATCGTAGGTTATGTCACCAAATACCTTTATTATCATTATTGTAATTAATTCTAGATCCATCAGAATGTGTAAATATATTATAGAAAGTCGTGAGTCAATATCGAAAGGTCCGTTCCTGTCGGGATTACACCACTCCTTGTGGCACGAGTCACACAGCGCGACTGCTGGATTATTGATTGGAATTTTAGTTTAAGGTCTGCTTCCCATGCGGATTCAACACATTATTTTATTTGGATTTCATTTCAAATTTTGTTTTCTGTAGATTTCGCTACAACCGCTATGTTTCGAAATAAATAACAAAGGGGATGGTGAAGAGAGATATTATGAGGGAGAATTGGGTGGAAGATATTGTATCTACATGCAGTATTAAAGCCGTAATGTCTGTATGTCCGTCTGTCCGTCTATCTCTCTGTCTGTCTGTGTTTTTATTACTCGATAACCACACGATGTAGAGATACAATACATGTATATACACAGTATTGGTCAGGACAGTGACCTGGACCTTTTTTTTTAGACCGTGTCGCGTAGGTGCGCGGGTATATTTCTATGTATATAGTCGACAACCAAGATATAACACAGAAAATCAGTGCAGAACCGGGTGCTGTACATGTATTTAGAGGCTGTATTTAGTACACCATCTACACCTGTATTCAGCAGATTGCCTTCGTCCAAATGGTGTTGTCTTACATTTTGGGCTTATTTGGGAATAGCATCGATAAATGTGGATTTAGACCTGTTTTTCATAGGCTAATCCGTAAAATGATTTTGTCGTCGCGTTGTTGTTTTATTTTGAGAGTTCGAGCTTCAAATTTGTTTTGGTTAACGTTGTACAGCCACCGTTCGGTAGATTCGTCGTTCCAGACTATCTGCCATTTTGTTTCTATTTTTTTCTCGGACGATTGAATTGAATTCATTTGCTCCTAGCCCTATCTTGATATCAACTTTTTCTCTCTATAACCAGTTTTATCTGCACTTTTATTTCCTCCGTTGTCAACGTATCCATCTCTGGGAAACATTATTAACAAAACCCCTAATTTCCTTGGCTAAATATTCGATTTCTTGAAAAATAACTGGTCTGCTTTGGATTCTAATTTTTTTAAAGGAGATTAATGAACTCGCTACACACAACTGAGCGATCGGTTGTACTTTTTACTGTTTATTGCAGTGGCATGATTGTGGTTAATAACTCACCAGATTTGACAGACATATTGTCGGGTAACTTGAAGCCTTTGGTAATTTTTAATACGGGAATAACGAAAGTTGATCTAGTGTTGCTGTTTATGTATTTTGTTCCGTCTGTGTAGATATTCAGGCTATTTCGACAGTTTTTAACGAGGTCTTCCAGTGTTACACCAAAATGAGAGCCATAATTGCACTCCATGTTTAGACTTGTATCTCTATAAAAATGAATCACGCTTCCTCGTCGACGTTTAAGTATAATTACATTACATAATTTCAATTTCGACATCGTTGTCCATCCCTTTTTGGGCAGTGATATTCCAGTGGGACCTGTACATGACGTAAAGGTTTCTCGCCTAGTAGCATTTACTAGATTCTGTATAAAATGTGGCGATTTTAATCAATGTCACAAAACATTATTGCAGAAACTAGTAAAAGAGAACTATACCCCCAAGCGCCTCCATTCGAAGTTTCTAGAATTTGCCAATACATATCGCATGCTAAAAGCGAAATATGACCGTAGCGTACGTGCCAGATCTATGGCATTACGTTTTGTAACTTTTGCCTAAATCCGCTAATATAATAAACTTTAAGTAGAAATTAATCCCTTAAACAATCATTTCGTTTACTGTTTTCATCCGACCAAAATATTGCTTTGTCATTTTTGTTTTTCTAAATTTAAACCAAGCGTTTGAATAGAGGCATTATTGCTCTCTCGATAGAATTGTCATCATTTAGGTATCATCCTATGGTTATGTCACTTTATACATTTAACGATAAATGTTGGAAAGAAATGTGATATGTCTCTTGTATGTAGTTTGCTATGACTTATATGTATATCCCTCTGAATTTTATGTACCGTTTACTTTATTTTTATTATTGTGATATGTCTACTGTTGGCTAGTCATGCATGTGATCTGAATTTTATGTACCGTTTACTTTATTTTTATTATTGTGATATGTCTACTGTTAGCTAGTCATGCATGTGATCTGAATTTTATGTACCGTTTACTTTATTTTTATTATTGTGATATGTCTACTGTTGGCTAGTCATGCATGTGAGTGATAGAGGGCTCCTTGGGAGAGCAGCCTTTGTTGGTTGAAAGGACCACCCTCTGAAAATAAGTTCAATAAATAAAAAAATAAAAATACATGCATGTAGCATTTGGTGGAAGTTAATTTCCGTTTGTCACGGTAGGTCTTCAGTGTTCACTTCACTGTTGGATCCACTGTTGAGGTAAACTATTAATTCCAATCGACCTGATACTCACACCCCTCGTCTATCTTCACCCACTTCAATTCGTGTATCAAATACCGCTTATGTCGGTGCTGTAGATATCAAGTTGTCACGCTATTCAAGGACATCTATACATGTCGGGTCATAGACTTCTTCCAGGATACGCCGCCCTGTATTCCCACCGCTTTTGCATGATATCGCTCACATCACCAATAGATCATAGAAATTTCGACATTTCCGTTAATAAAATTGGATAAGGTTTCATCAATATGAAAAGCCTCATCCGTGCCAATATTCATTACACCATTCCTAAAATGCCGCAGAGTGACTACTCGAAATGTAAGACGGAATCATATATTGCTTGATTAAACTATTCCATCCAGTTTATCCGCGTTGCTGTATCAACACGAATAGGATTTATTTGTGGCTCTTTTTCTCCGATTCAATCGTCGTCTGTTTTTTGCTCATACCATTCTTTGTAATCTCAGAAGTATACACTATTTGTTTATTCTCGAATTTAATACTTTCAGAAAAAGTGTAGAACATAATTATATACTTATTAACGACCGAGTGAGAAAATTGTCTTGATCAATGGATGTCCTCATGCTTTGGCGGCGAGTAGAAAAATAGGCGTTAAGATATATAGGCGTTAAAACCGTTGATAAACGTGTCAATAATGGAATGCCCCTTCGAGTGTGTCTCACCTGATGTGATTTTCTTCTGTTAATAAAGTGGATAATGAATGAACACGTGGGATTCGAGCTGGAGAGAAACGACTAGCTGTTTTCGATGAGGATAGCACGAAACACGATGTTAGTGTTATACTGTCTTTCTCATCTTAACCAAATGATTTCATCAGTGACAACTATTCCATTTTGTGCAAGGAAGAAGGAATTTGGTGGAATCACGAGATGTTTACGACATTATGTAGCCATCATTTCGTGTATTTGTCCTGAAATATGTTTAAATTACGACATCATGTAGCCATCATTTCGAGTAATTGTCCTGAAATATGTTTAAATTTCAAAACTAGAAATATTTTTGAAACTGTTTTTATTTGCATCTAATGTGAATGACCAGACAAGGGTATTTTGGAAATACCTGCAGATTGTAAAAGAATCCACTTCATAGCAGTAATAGAAAGCACATATTAAAAACGTTTTAAATGCATTCTGCGGATTCCCATATCGTAGCCAATCATGCCGATCTTTACACACTAGTACATCAAACCAAACCAAACAGCTTTTCTTTCGCACAAAAAAATATTGCCGAGTCTTTTGTGATCCGTCAAAACCAGCACCATTCGTAATGTACATATTATATTGTAGCGTAATCAAATTCCCAGCTCTCCCCAAAATGGATGTATAACTCTCTCACGCTTATAGATGGTGATTGATCATGTCAAGGAAATAAAAGCTGTTACACTGTATATGAAACTGTACAAGGCGAGGCGAACTCAATATTACATGCACAGGGCGTATAACCAAGACTCCAAAACACAACCGTATTCTTCGGCTATTACTTCAAAACAGATTTCTTGCGAGACTAAATCCAAGTTACATATATTATTGGTCCAGGTTCAAAGCCCATCCGTGACATGAAATATCAACAAGGAAAAGCATTTGGGAAGCATTTGTGTTGCATGATCGAAACAATGTAAATACTATATAATCGGTGAACTCATCAGCTGATGGAGAAAATGACTACGATGATTGTAACTACAAAACCTGGTTATATCGATCTGATGATCTTCTGACCTTTGAACACATGTCCGTTAGATCTATAGTATAGTAAAATATATTGGGCATGTTACGATGAACATTTCCACCTCCAAGGTACTGCTGAGACGGTATCACGTTGGTTAGGTTGGATGTACTGGGTCAAATGTGTTTTCCGGACAGTCTTTGGACTTTACATCTTTGTCAGGAATACATATAGAGTTCAGTTTAATGATAACGGCATCACTTAGAAATGGAAACTGGTTAGATTGCTTGGTTTGTTCGCTATTGCCATTTGGATACATGTTCAGGTGTGCTTATACCGCGAATTCGTGTTCTACCAATAAATAATCCATAAATAATAAAGCCTTCAATCAAATGTTGTTGGTTTTATCTATTTCAGTATCTTACTTCAATGTCGAGGATAGATATAAAAGTTGACTGCAAAAATGGCAACCCCCCACCGCATTCAGCTGCTGAAATTTCGCTGCTGAAATGATGCCGTTATGATTTTTTCCCGTTCGTCCCGTTTTGTGGCTAAATTGATTTCCTCGCATCATTTTGTTCCTCGTGACGTGCAGAATGTGAGAATGTTAGTAGTAGGTAGCCCGCAAATTGATAGGCTAGCGCCTCACTGCGCATGCGCAGAACTTGGTGTGACGTCATAAGTGTGGATGTGCGCATGCGTGAGTGATGTGTGGTGGGAGGTGGGTACAAGATGGCGGCCAGTTTTTGTGTCGTGTGTGAGTGTGGGTACAAGATGGCGGCCAGTTTTTGTGTCGTGTGGTGTGGGTACAAGATGGCGGCCAGTTTTTGTGTCGTGTGTGAGTGTGGGACCAAGATGGCGGCCAGTTTTTGTGTCGTGTGGTGGGGGACCAAGATGGCGGCCAGTTTTTGTGTCGTGTGGTGGGGGTACAAGATGGCGGCCAGTTTTTGTGTCGTGTGTGAGTGTGGGTACAAGATGGCGGCCAGTTTTTGTGTCGTGTGGTGTGGGTACAAGATGGCGGCCAGTTTTTGTGTCGTGTGTGAGTGTGGGACCAAGATGGCGGCCAGTTTTTGTGTCGTGTGGGAGGTGGGTACAAGATGGCGGCCAGTTTTTGTGTCGTGTGTGAGTGTGAGTGCCTGCCTGCCTTCCTGTCTGCCTGCCTGCATTCTGCCTGTGTGGAATGCATGTACTGACTTGGTTCTGGGTTTTTTCCATCACGGTTGTGCGCAGGTGTATGACGTCACTTCCGGTCTGCGTGAATCGGGCGTGACCTGGGACTATGGGATGCATGTACTGACTTGGTTCTGGGGTTTTTCCCTCACGGGGAGGTCACGTGATCAGTTCAAGGTCATATCCATTTTTTATCGATATGTCAACTCCACACCCAGTCCATTAAATGCTCCTTCACCTATGCTTCAATTTGATACCTCACTCGACCTGTGGTGTGAGTGAGTGCAAGAATGTATTCATCCGCGGTGATGCAGTCATGTCTGGCGGTGATTCGGTCTCGGGAAAAAGCTTCCTTGCCCAATGCCTACGGACTTTACCGAAGATACACGGACTTTAACGAAAAGACACGGACGTACACGAAAAGACGCGAAGGTGAACGCCATTGTGGGAAACCTCCCACAGACAGGTCAGTACATGCATTTCTATGTTGTTCACGCATAATAAAAGGATTGATCTGTAATCTGTGTTGTTGTTGTTGTTGTTGCTCCCTTTTTTTTTGGACTAACCCATCAGAAAACCCATCTTTCCGGAAGTAGAAACTTCTATCAACAAAGCACAAAAATTAACACTAACTTCCATCATCCTTTTCCCAAAGAAAAAAATTTTTGGTACATTTTTTGAAATTATTGAAGTGGGGACAAGGGGAGGGGGGGAGGGAAATGGAATAGCCAAAAAAATTTTTTTTTAACATTTAATAAAAAAGGAAAAAAAGATTCATGGAGCCAAAAAAAATCTTTTTCATTTTCTATGTTTTTTTAGCAATTAAAAAAGGGTTTGAAAAAAGGGGAAATGGGGGGAGAGGGGGGGACAAGGGAGTAAGCAAGGTGGATGGAATAGCCCCAATTTTTTCTTTAAAAATGGACCGATGAGGTCGAGTGAGGTATCAAATTGAAGCTTAGGTGAAGGGGCATGTAATGGGCTGGGTGTGGGATTGAACTATCGGCCTTCTGCGCATGCGCGGTGGCCGAAGGGTGTGAAAATAGCCTTAATGGAGCTAGGGGATAGCCAAAATTTTTTTTTTTTTAAAATGGACCAATGGGGTCGAGTGAGGTATCAAATTGAAGGTCAGGTGAAGGAGCATCTAATGGGCTGGGTGTGGGGTTGAATTAGGGTGATTCTGCGCATGCGCGACGGCCGAAGGGTGTGAAAATAGCCTTTTTGGAGCTAGGAGAGCCCCTAATGGACCAATGGGGTGGAGTGAGGTATCAAATTGAAGGTGAGTTGAAGGGGCATCTGATGGACTGGGTGTGGGTTGAATTAGGGTGATTCTGCGCATGCGCGGCGGCCAAAAGGGTATGAAAATAGCCTTTTTGGAGCTAGGAGAGCCCCTAATGGACCAATGGGGTCGAGTGAGGTATCAAATTGAAGGTGAGGTGAAGGGACATCTAATGGGCTGGGGTGGGGTTGAACTATACCGTTTAGGTGTATTGATGATAATAAAATTTAAAGATCACATGTCCAACACATACTCACATAATGAAAGCAAGAATCGAACTTGCGTCCCCTCGAGATGAAGGATACCCGTCCAGGTTTCATTTTTTTGAGGTGTACTGAAATGCTCTCTCTATTGTGTGTCCCAACTAATCTATTGAGAACGTTTTGTCCGATTTTTGGAAAAATATATATTGTTGTGTTCTGAAACTTACGTCACTAGTACAATGCAAATATTATAGTATTCAGTCAAAATATTACCGAACAGCACTCAGTAGAACTATCTGTTTGAAACATTTTCTGTTTTGGGTGTCATTCTCTGGGTTAAATTTTGACGTCGCCAAGGCTGAGGGGGACTGTTCCCATATGTGCATAGGAGTGGGAGGTTGTCATTTTCTATTGTGACGTCAGGGTCAACGCTATGACGTTGCTACTGTGGTCAGTATTGATAAATTGTCTTTGTAACGTCTTATTGTGACATCATGGCATTATTGTTGTTTGGTGACACTGTGGAACTGTAAAAATTCCATGAATGGAAAAGAATGCCTATCAAACCTACGAGTATTGAACTGGTCCAAATCAACAATGGCTGACGCCAATATTTAACCGAGAGAATGACACCCAAAACAGAAAATGTTTCAAACAGATAGTTCTACAGAATGTTGTTTGCTAATATTTTGAATGAATACTATAATAATTGCATTTTACCAGTGACATAAGTTTCAGAACACAACAATATATATTTCTCAAAAAATCAAACAAAACGTTCTCAATAGATTAGTTGGGACACACAACTAATTTATGCCACGGTATCTATTTTTACAGCTGTCAACTGTTATGGTTTGGTCACAATGTTGCCATTTTCTCCCCTATATTTAGCGTCCACAAAAAGAAGAGTATATTACAGCAATTATGTTCAAGAAAACACCCCGCTAGAAAATTGTCTTCAAATTGTCTGTTGTTGTGGGAGTATAAAAAAATCCTGGTCAACAGGGGTGCGTATATTTCGTGCGACGCTATGTTGCCAATGCATTGAAATTTGAATAGGTTGTCTGCATGGGATTCAACGCAAGTATAGTACTAAAATCTAGCTTACCTGATAAAAGAGTTTAGTCCAGATGTATACCTATATCCCATACTCCCGGGTGTTTGATGCATATCTGTGGCTGTTTTTTTCCTAGGTGGGTATAACACACCATGAAGCCTTCATCACCATGCATTCGTATGCTAATCGAAATTCACAGATATTTCCTTCGGTATAAAATCCGGCGCACACGAGAGATATCAGCTGAGCTAACGGCCTCAATTGCCTGTCAGCTCTGTTGTTGTTTCAGCGCACACGGTGAGCAAAAGTTTCAAGAAATTGATTTCAGTTCCCGCATAACGTCTTCAAGTCCATTTTGAAGAGTCGAGCGTATGAATCGAGTCAAAATAACATGCCATTCATTGGCCTGTCCGGTAAAACTGCTGAGCTGTTTGGCTTGCGTTCACCGCACACGCTGCTCGCGAGGCGAAATTAGTTTGATATTTTTCCCCCGGCCTCGCGGTTCAGCCAATGAACTATAAGAAAAACATATGTGTGTGCATATTAATAAAGGTTGTAGAAAATGGGCGCCTAAAAAATGAACACATTTCATTACACTGTAGCGAATTGTTGCCAGTGCACGTGTGAGTCAGTGCGTTTTCATATCCACCTCAAATTGACACGGAGAATTTCGTTACCATTGCCAGTAAATTGTAAGTTTATTGCGGAAAGAATTGATATTCCATAAATTCCTGCGGGAAATAGGAAGTACACATATTTTGAGATATATTTCTCAAGACAACCTTGTATTCATTGAAAATATAAATCGGCGAGTAGTAGACGAAGGGAAAATTGGAAAGTACTGACCATGCCCCAGAATACTTCATATGCATATCACGGCCTTAAGGCCTATGTAAGATGTAATCTACTTCACAGTTTAGTAGTATAAAAAGCGCAAGTCCTATTGACCTTGCCCCTTCCAAAGAAATAAAATCGGCTCTATTTTACAGGAGTATATACGCAGGTGACGTGAGTTGTGACGTCACTTCCGGGTTTTCACTAAACACTACCTTCAAACATAGAAGAGTTCCAATTTTTTCCCTTAGACGTCCGTATGTTCATCCTCCAAACCCACAAGAGTTCCAATGTTCAACCGCCGGGGTGTTTTCCCGCCCCACCCCAGCGCCCCGCAGCGCGCGCGCGCGCGCGCGTCATCCCGCGTCATCCCCGGCAGTGCGCGCGCGGACGCGGGTCAAAAGGTCAAAGGGTCACCTCCAGGTCAGACGGTCCAATGTCCAATGAGACAATGTTGCGGCATCGCTATAGTCAGAGCTTGAGCACAAAAAAAAAAAAAAGGGGGATTCTAGATGAACCTGGGAAAGATGGGCAGTTCCATTTGGACCAATCAGCGGTCGAGAAAAAGAGCCAATCAGCGGTCGAGAAAAAAGAACCAATCAGCGATCGAACAATCAGCCAATCGAATTGGGGTATTCACGGTGTGCTTTCGCTGACGTCCGCGCCTACATCTGGGTTCTTGTACACCCGGGTAATGTTTTTCTGGACATGGATGGGTTACCTTTGGCTCCATTCTAGGCCACTGATTGACTAATACGGTGTTCAAAGCCACTTTCATGCATTATGCTCATAGAACTTATAGTCATAATCTATACGTGTTGGACGAGTCTCTTCACTCACCGTATACACGTACCTCAATGAAATGCCCGCTCCGTACCTAGACCAAAGACACGTACTTGGTCTGTAGGCTGATTTCATTGGCTCTCTATTTTTAACTATAGTGCTCTTGCCTTCTAAACTTGATGGGTTACATTTTGACCCCATCCTACACCACTGATTTCAGTTTGACTGAATCTCCACATTGGGCATTGATGCATTAGGAATAAAACACACAAGACAGGGTTTTTTGGTGAGATCTCATTTTTTTTTATTCAGTGAACAACAACAACGTGAGAACAACCACGTGAAAACTCAAGCCCAGAACAAGGGGCTTGTAATTAACTGAAGCCCAGAACAAGGGGCTTGTAATTAACTGAAGCCCAGAACAAGGGGCTTGTAATTGAAGCCCAGAACAAGGGGCTTGTAATTAAGCCCAGAACAAGGGGCTTGTCATTAACTTAAGCCCAGAACGGGGCTTGTACATTGAAATGATGGGCGGCCCAGTCATAGACGAGTACATCGCGGTCCTCGGCCTGGGGGTACTCGTCAAACATCTGTACGATAGTAGATAAGGGTCTTCCCCGGCATCGATGGTACAGGTAAAACAAGCAATATTGTCCGCACACGCCACTGGTCAGGCTTTGCAACGTTTGACTGTTCCAACACCACGTCTCTGTGCCTTGATCCATGAAGTCTGTTAAATCGGGATGGAGGGGTGGCAGACCGTACGGGTCAAAGTATTCCCCCTGCTGTTCTGTCAAGTACACGGCCACCCAGTGTTCACCGGGTCGATCCATCGGGTCCGTGTTGAGAACGTAAGCAGCCGGATACATACGGTCTAATGGAAACACATCTCGGGCGAACACCCCTTGAAAGACCCTACGTGTCTCTGGGTCATTCTCCAGCACGGTGGTTATCTGGTCTGTATCCATGTTAGGTGGAGAAGTCACACAGGACGTTGCGCGCCTTGTCCACTTGAATGATGTTGTCAAACTCGGCGTAGCAGATCACATTGACGGTGGTCGCCAGGGCTCGTGCAAAGTGGATTTCCAACCGTAAATTGCCTTGCTTGGTCAGGGCCAGCTGATGGTCGTTCTCTAAGGTGGGGGTCAGATCGAAACAGAACAACGTGTATCCGTTCGCGTAGTCCTCCCGACTGATCATATTCCCTTCGTCCTGGTTGATTTGACCGGTGGCTGTAAACAGGCTCTGATAGGCTCGAATGAAATTCCTCCGCCCAAAGTTCGGGGTTAAGGCCGTGGCTGGCACCTGTTGTCCATCCACATGCAGGGCCACAAAATTGATGCCGAAATGTTTAAAGTCAAACGGATTCTCTGAAACTGTAGAAACTGTAGGCTCCGCTGAAACTGGTATTTTCCACACAGGCCAGGATCAATCGCTTGGTTAGTTCCCCCAGGAACAGGTTTTCTTTGTTGGCGCCCATATTTCCAGCAGGCACAGAGAACACTTTGGTTTGCACACGTCGGATAGGGTACTGGGCTGGTTTTGTTTCCAAGGCTTTCATGTGTCCCAATTGAACGGCTGGATTCGGTTTCACTTTTCGGACATACAGGACTGCGTCTTGGATGACAATCTTATAGTCCGCTACATGCCCCTCTACGTTAGTGGCCATCAAGGCGAAGGTGGGAGGCGCCCGTATCAGTCGGATTTTGATGGGGATCTTGTTCAAGAGGTACCGGTCTTGCATGAACATGTCTGCATGCAGTCGACCCATCATATCCACCGAGGAACTGTTCGCAGTGAAAGCCTTCCGTTTGTTATATCCCCCATTGTCCGCCGTGTCCATGTGCTCGGCCGTGTCCCTGTAGAATAAAGCGGTCGTCAGCTGAGATTTTTTAGCCTCTCGGCCATACGACAACAGTGTCTCGATGTAGGCTCGATAGGGGTACGTGTTGGTGGAGTCACTGATGAGTTTGTCGCTGAGAAAATATCCACCTGCTGAAACATCGAGTGCAGCCAGAGATTCGTCGGGCCCACCGTTGCTTGGTCAGCGATTCTGGTGCCAGCTCCATTGACCACCTTGGCTTTCACATACAAGTAGGTATGGGCTAAATCCACATAGGCCGTATCCGCATTACTGATGGTGAACTCGATGGGCCCGGTTTCGTTGATGCTGGAGAGCGGGAGATGCTCCACCCATAATCCTTGTTCGACACTGGTTTGTGTGGGCGGCACGGTCCACAAATCAAATTCACTGTTGGTGGAGGGGCAGGACTCGGCGTGGATTAAGGCCATGTTTTAAGAAAAGATATCCCGGGTCTTCTTGGATGTGCGTCGTCGCTGGGTCGGTCGTCGACTGGTGCGTGATCTCGGTGGGGCAGCTCTTTTATTCCCTACGGTGCGTTGTGCTTTGGCCACCAAGACGCCTCCCGCTTCTTTGGCCCGTCGTTTCAAGGCTTGTCGGGGTGCCGTACCCCCCAAGACATCACCGGCCACTTGCAGTCCACTGCGTACCGCTTGTTTGCCGATTGCTTTCACCCCACGCGTCACCAAGGGCAGGAACGTTTTCACAATGCTGCCGAGTATGTTCCCCAGTCCATGTCCTCGTTGCATGCGTGCACCGCTAAAGACCGGAAAGCCACCCCCGGCCTGTTGGGCATAATAGTCGGCATAGCTGCGTGCATCGCACTCGTAAGGTACTTTCATTATACAAAGTGGGGAGCACGTGCTTGTCGAAAATGAAGTGTCAGCACCACTTTTCCTCGTTCGAATGCCACCGCTCGTCCCGTGTCATCTCTTATATCCACCGTGATCGTGTTGATGTCGGTATGTCGTACGGGCAGGTACATGATATGGTTGAAACTGTGGGTGACTTGATCGCCATACGTCTTTTTAATGGGGACCACCCGTAACAGAGGTGTGTTGATATCGCCCACGATGTGGTTGTCCACCACGTCCGAGTAGACGTAGAGTCCGTACATACCCGACTTCATATCCATCGGCATCTCGCCATGGTGTTGGTTGGGACCAGCGAACGTCTGTAGATCGAAACCCAGCATTTGCTGTAGTGTAGGACTGAGTTTCACATTCACGGTATCGGTGACGGTAAGCTGTGCCTTGTCGTTGTGTACGTTGACATCGAAGAACACGTTTCTCTTGAAGCGCAAGGCTATCAGGCGTGTTGCACTATCCGTCACCCCCCGTAGCGCCTTATCATGCATCAGTCTTGACAGCCCACCCATGAACTCTTTGGGGGTATCGTATTGGCCTTCGGGCAGGGTGAGCCGGGTGTTTTTGCCTTCGTAGGTGACCTCGTACCACACTTCATTGGCTCGCACGTTGTACCACGAGTAAGGGTATTGGATATCCACGAGGGCACATTCCCACCGGCCAGGTAAATGTAACGGTTGCGGTAACTGGGTGACGTACTTGGCCACGATGTTGTCAGGAAACACATCCAGCGAACTGTTACTGGGTAGGGTCAGGTAAAACATGGCGACTGAGCTGTCCTGCTGCTGCTGTTGGTTTTAATAGGTCTTCCAGGCCTTGGGCGGTTGTGTCCGGCGTCGTGTTCGTCGCGTTGACTTGCTACGTGTCACGGCTCTGGAGATGTGGGGTGTCCTGATCGAGGGTGGTTTTTTAAAGGTCTGAAAAGAAGGTGCCCGTTGTGATGGTGGTGGAGTTTTGGGGGGTGACTCCGGTTCCCAGTCGGCTTCCCAAGAAGGTTGTGGTGAGAGTCGTGGTGCACGACTCGGCGATTGCTGGGTTTGCTGCATAAAGGCCCAGCGGTGGGGGTTCCCCACCAATTCCTGTGGTACATGCATGTCTTTCAAGCCTTGAGCGAAGCCCTCCCATCCTCGAGGATCGGTGTGCGATCTGCGTTGACGCATCAAGTCATTCACTAAATCCGTCATGTGGGTGCCGGGGACCACCTGATTCTGTACCAGGAGTTCGCCTTTATCATTCCAAGTCATGTTAGGATTCTGTTTCATCCGTTGTAATACCAGGCCAGCTTGTTTCTTGAACGAGGCAGGTACACTCTTCAGCACTTCGTCTTCCACCCACTGTGGGGCTGTGGGGGCTACCTCACCCGGCTGTTGGAGCGGTGCTGAGGTCAGCGGTCTGTCACGTGGTGGTGGTGGTGGTGGTGGTGGTGGTGGTGCTGTTGCTGGGGTAGACAGGGTTTTGTATTGGTCCATGAACGTCATGTACCGTTGAAGCGTCTCATTGTACCGTTGTACTTTCTCACTGTCGCTTAACCCCGGTCTCCGTAAGATCTGTTGCATCTCTCCATCGAGGCTGTTTATGGTCTTCACCGTAGGTGGGACAGGGTAGGGTGATTGGAGGTTTTGCAGGAACCGTGGTTCGACGAGGACCATTTTTTCGTGTGGTTCATTGTCGGCCGAAGAGTCCACCCAATACTGGACCCAACACGGGAGCGGCCAACGGTGCTAAGATGGCCCCGAGAAAGCCGCCTTTCTGTAACACCTTTTTCTTTTGTGTTTGAGGGACCCGCTTGTGGACTAGGGTTCGGAGACCTGTCTTATGCTTTGCCAACTTGGTCTTCTGAGCCGGAGTCAGTGGTACGTTGCCTTTTAACAGGTTGTACCCGATCTCGCACAGACAGCGTACACGGTCAGGGTCCGCACCGCGGACAATGGTTCGGACCAACTCGGGTGGGGCTGTCTTCAATACACGGAGCGTCGGGGCGTGCTTCCGTACTCGCGCAGACATCATGTACAACTAATGCTAGAACCCACAACTCTGCTCCTTTTATCCACCTCGCCAGACAAAGCTCAACCCTGCTGTGGTATTCATTCTTTATTATTCCCCATCATCAAACACACAGACCCCAGCTGGGAGCCACTGTGGGTGTGTTTACATTATTTTTGCATGTACACGTGGTGGGTCTCTCCGGGAAAGATGCCGGTCCGTAGTCGAAGGTGGTCGGGGGTGGCTTGCTTGAGGTCGAAGAGCATATACCCGTGCTGAGGGGTTGTGGCATCTTTGAAGGCTTCCAACGCAAACGGTGTGCGGCCGGGATACATCTGTCTCGCCAGGTGCAGCAGCTGAGTGGTATCTCTCGGGTTTTTGAAGACCACCAGGTAGTGGGCATTTAAGCTGATATTCTGATGTTCTTTGTTTTTACTGAACAGATTCTGCACAATGTAGATGATGCTGAGCCGTCGATGATGGCTGCCTTTGGTAAAGAGTTGGGTGACCCGTGCATCCGTCTCCGCCATGAGATCATCCACAACCACCAATGTGTCGGGTTCCAAATCGGCCAGGTTGGGTAGGCCTTCCACGAACGTGGTGTGGGGCATTGCTGCATACGCTTCCTGCCATTCTCCGTAACACCACACGACTCGGGCAATGGGTGGAGTGATCATGCTGTCGGCGTGTTGAAGGAGCCTCCTGACGAAGTGCGTTTTGCCGGAGCCCGTCGGTCCTGCGATGACGCAGGTGAAGGGATGCTGCCACCGAGGGTCCATGGTTTGAGGTCTATCCGTTGTCGTGGTAACCCGCTCTTGTAAATTTCGTACGAGTGAACTGGAGTGGTGGTGGGTACAACGTCGGTCGTCGTTGTCTGTTCACGTTCAGAGATGGTGCTGGGGGTGGGCACAACGTGGGTGGTCGGTTCACTGTGAGGGATGAAATCCGGTGGGTCTTGAGACGTAGTAGGTGTACTTGGTGTAAGTGTAGAGCTCGACGTGGCTTGTACGCGGGGTGTGGTGGTGACTGGGCTCGATACGACTGGTGCTCTCTGTAGACCCGTTTCACTGATGGCTGGTGTTCTCAGTTGGTTAAGTAACGTACTGACATAGTCTACGTCGTAAAACACACCTCCGTACAACACACTCAGCAGGGTTAGCAATAGCACCCCAAAGACCACTTGCGCTTTGCGCGTTTTGCGAGACGTTGTCTTCGGAGGCAGCTGCTGTTGGTCCATAGCACTGGGGTCGGACGTGGAATGAAGGAGGACGGCAGTGGTGTCTGGCTTTATAGTCGTTTCACCTGGTTGGCCGCGACCCAGGAATTGAAGGAACTGGGCCAGCCTTGCCATTTTACGAAATGGAACAGTTTGCCACGTCGACGTTCCGTTTTCAAAATCTGCTCCACCGTGTAGTAGTCTTGCTGTGTTTTTACAACAGGCTGTAATTCCGTGTCGTAAAACGTCCCCAGCAACGTTTCCCCTTGGAGATCTTCCAGTTCATAGACTCGCCGCTTTCGGGGTAGGCGCCGTTTAATCAGGAAGTGCTCATCGCTCCAGTTGGGCAAGTAACTTTTCTCGAACTTGTCCTTGACTTTACTGATCCGTACAGGGTCCCCGACCTTGTACACCGCCTTCGTCGTTCGCTGCGATTGCCTGGGGTACAAGACACGCCGGACTTGGGCTTCATTATGTTGGGTCACGGTAATGGGGGCTCTCTCTATACTCCGATGATAAGCTCGATTGTAACCACTCACAAGTTTCGGGAGAACATCGATGTACCGCCTTGTATTCTTATAGGTGAAATATTTATACATGCGGCCTTTGAATGTTCTGTTGAACCTCTCCACCACGGAAGCCTTGGTCTCGTTGTACGTATGGAAGAAAAACACCTTCTGTTTCTTGAGAAAGGCTTGGAACGGTCTGTTGAGGAATTCCGTGCCTTCGTCGGTTTGCAAATACAAAGGTTTGCGCCCGGTCTTGAAGATGTCTGTGAACGCCGCTATGAGATTCGCCCCCGTTTTCGTCCGGATGGGTACCACCCACGCATACTTCGATAGGATATCGATGTACGTCAAGATATACCGATTCTCATCGTTGTGTTTGGCAAAGGCGCTCATGTCGACCAAATCCGCTTGCCACTGGGCATCTATTCCTCCCACGATGACCCGGTTCCGTAGAAAATGGCGACGGACAGATCGATGTAAGGTATAGGTGTCTTGTCTTCTTAACCAATCTCGGACTTGGGCACGTTGTACCCCCTGGGGTTTGGCTGCTCGATAGAGAGCCGACAATGCACTATAGGCTGCCGGACTGTCGGGACTGTAGTATAAGTTATCCAACACCTTCTCCCAGCGCTTCATGGTGACAAAATGATGATGGACCCTGGCTCTATCGTTTATTTATAACGGGTATATCTTGGCCTGAGTTTCTTTCTGATTTTCTTCGTGGACTTCCACAGTGGCCATGGTCAATGACCAGTCCAACTCGTCTGATGACCGCTTGATAAGCACTTCATCCACATCCACCACGGCATCTTCCAATGCAGACCATAGATCAGGGTGAAGGGTAAAATGGACTGTACCTCCATCTAGCCGAGCCAATTGAGCAAAGAAAGGGCCGCGTCGGATGTACACATCGTGACACAAGTGGATGAGATCGCCGTCCAGTTCACCAGACAACACCCGTTTGAATTTGGTCCAGCCCTCCCGAGACAGACGAATGTGAGCCGGGCACGGTTGTGTAGGGTCCGTGTCTCCCACCACCTCCTCCATGATATCGACCTTATCCGCATACACGTGCAGGAAAACCTCGGGGGTCAAGCTGAAATACGCCAGTACTATATGCTCCGTCATGGTCAGTACGTGAATGGTACCAGATTTCACTGTCTCTCGTATTTATAGGGAGAACCC
>JAVTVY010027142.1:0-117554 GCA_036873755.1 Hanleya hanleyi
AGGCCGGGGAAGCTGTATGGTTACACGACAACCGTCGGAGAAAGGGGATTTCTCCAAAGTTGCAGAAACCATGGACTGGACCATTCCTCGTGACCGAGCGACTATCAGACCTAGTTTACCGGATACAGAAGGGCCCTGCTGCCAAATCTAAAGTGGTGCACCATAACAGACTAAAACCATATCATGGTTCTGCGCCAAAGTGGTTGAAAAAGACACAAAAGACAAAGTAGTGACATAGAATGGGGTTGATGGAGACTGGTTGGGAATCCCAAACAAAAAGGAAACAACTAAATTATTGAACATTTAACACAGGTGGTTCTCATAACTAAGGTTCCTCCTATCATATTTTTCACAGATGCGTGATGATGGCCCACCATGGAGGTGTTGGAAGTGTCCCATCTGCCCCAGACAGTTCCAGGCTAGGCGACAACTGGAGAGGCACAAAAAGGACGCACATGCACCCATCGTCCAGTGTAGTGAATGTGCCTATGCAGTACCCGCATCAAGGATGTACATGCTCAAAAAGCATGTTGATAAATATCATGGCAGGTTACAGGCCACTGAAGACCGACCACATCGGGGATACTCTCCACGCCGCCCTGAGAGACGCCACCAATCGAGTGGTAAGGAGGAAAGGCCAACGGTCAAGCCGGCGGCCCGACCAAGGTCAGTGGTGAGTCTGGATGTGCCCCGGGACTATCACATCCCCAAAAAGAGTGCCAAGTCCTGCACCGTGAGCAGACCACCATCACCAAAACCATCCGGGGGTCGGGAAACTCACAACAACAGAGAACAACCCCAGACCGTACCATCCAACCCAAAACGGACGACCAAAGGCAACCCTCCCGAAAAAGCTGATATGGTACAGTTGGACAAGTCCCCCAGTCCTAAGGTGGGAACTCCTCCACGGGTCACCACTACATCTCCAAGGCAGTCCCCGTCAATGGCAAAAACTCCATCGCCAGGGCCAATTCGAGGGACCCGAGAGAGAACGCCATCACTCTCTCCACAACCAGCCAAGCGGTCTCGGGTCCGACGACTCTCATCTTCGTCAACATCCTCCTCCTCATCATCATCAAGTTCCTCTGGTAGTTCTACAGACACAGCACCTGAAACCACAGGGGAAGAGGAAAGGGAGGTGCCCAACATTGACCCTGTTGTACCCCCACCATCAACCCCAGAACCACTCATATCATTATTTGCAACCCCTGAGAAATTTACATCAGTCTCTCAGGAGGTCCAGTCACCACCACCAACACCCGTCACGACACCCACTACACCCACTGCAGCATCACCTCTACCTGTCCAACCTCACTTCCAGACCATTCCACCTACCATCATCTACAACCAACAGAGGTTAGACCCGCAAGGACCACCAGCTGGGGGTCGTTATGAGTTCCTGCATAACGACCCCAGGATCTTCTTTCTTGGTGCTCCGAGCCTGTACTCCGATACCTTCCCCGCCAGCCACCTGAGGACAGTGAGGAGACAGGCCCTCGAAACTTCACGTGGACCTTCACGACACGTGCAGCATGTCCCCCCGGGAGTGAGTGCCATTATGCGCACTGAGAGAGCGGTTCTTCCGGATGGGACAGTTTATGAACTCAGTGCCACCTGGGTGCAGGATCCAAGAGCCCGAGTGTTGCGTGAGCAGGGCACCCAAACAGAAACCAGCTGACATCTGTAAATAGAAAGAAATGGACCTGACTGTTAATTTTTCAAAGTTTATTATTATACAATTTTATTATATATATGTGCCAAACTACCGTCCAAGTTATATTTGAAGACTCTTTCGTCAATTGAATGGTGATACGCTGTACATTCCACTGAAGGACAATAGTTCTTATGAACATTTAATTTCGAGAAGGATAATCCTAATCAATTTATCTGTATATATATTCAAATTAAATGTTGTTAAATTTTAACGATACCATCTCTGGGTTCTCTTTATGTTCGGGACGAACATATTTAATTGGGTGGGGGTGATGTGGAGAATTCTGGTCCGACGATCGACAACAACAACAACAACAACGACATGGAAAAAACCTCCCTGACGAGAAATCCAGTGTTTCATGAGAACCTACCTTTATCCAGTATAAAATTAGGTGTCCTCTAATTAATTGTGGTGTACCTAGTAAATCCTGACGATGTTCATAGAAGCTGGTGAAGTTAAATTTTATTCTCCCTCCCGCTCAGTAGAAATGCAAACCGCCATGTTGTTTTCACTGAGTTGCATGAGGTCATCGCCAGCCAATGAGTGACGAGATACCAGAAATGATGTCACACTCAGCCAATCAGCACTGCTTGGATGTTGGTCGTGCTATACTTCCGGTCTGAGGGTATATATACCGTGAACAAACGAGGATCGTCAGTCCTGTCTGGGACTCACAACTGGACCCATCTTTAACTCTGAAGGTACTAATTGCGGTACCACCAGTAATATCAACAACCAAGGTACAAATCACCAAACAGCCACACCAGATAACCTATACTTCTTTGGGTTGGGAATATTTATTCAATCATTGTTGTTGAACCATCAAGTGGGACCATTTATATGGGTAACCATACTGTAAACAAACAAGTGTTACCATAACGTAAATAAACAATGATGTTACCGTAATGTAAACAAACAACAGAAAACCACCCCTGTATTTGCAAGAATAAATATCTTTATTGTTGTTACAAATCTGTATCAACTTGGTGTATATTTGGGTTTACCAACTGTAACCATCAACCACTGGGACCACTGACCATCAACAGGTGACCGTCGACCGTCAACAGTAAACATCAGTCTGTGACCGTCGACCGTCAACATAAACATCAGTCTGTGACCGTCGACCGTCAACATAAACATCAGTCTGTGACCGTCGACCGTCAACATAAACATCAGTCTGTGACCGTCGACCGTCAACAGTAAACATTGGTCTGTGACCGTCGATGTCAACAGTAACCGTCGATGTCAACAGTGACATTATCACCACCTACCTGTAAACCGTCCCCAGTCATACCAGCTAATACACTGTCAACATTGACCGTCAACGTGTAACCGTTCATATATCGATAACCGTCAACCAGTGACCGTCAATTAAACCGTGACCACAACAAGTGACCATACATCAGTATTACCGTCAACAGTAACCGTCTAATGTCAATTAGTAATCGTTGACCATCAGATAACCATCAACCATATCCCAGGGTTATCAGCCAGCAACCGTTGACCAACTACTGATAAATAGTATTGCTGACCGCCGACCACTGACCACCGACCACGCTACATTACAATCTCTCACCAGGACCTGATTGACCGTCTTAGTTCATTAATAGTATCGATGTTCAAGAAAACTGATCACCGATATATTGTCAGAAGCCATCACCGGATTTGAAGGAAACTACAGGTAGCTCTAACGGCATATCGTGTTCTTGTTGCTTCAATGCATTTTGCTTCTTGTTGCTTCAATGCATTTTGCTGAGAAGCAACAGGAACTTGATGATGTGATGTCTAGCACTGTAATATCAGTTGTCTTTATTGCACAATGTAAGCGCCCTGTAAGCGTCCTGTCTGTGTCTTGTGTGCTGTTCTCAGTGTTTTATAGGGTGGATGGAAGGTGTCTGCTTCCATGTTGCTTCAAAGATTTCTTCTTTGAAGTAGCAGGAACGTAACTTGGCTGGGTGATTCTTAGTTGTTTCGTCGTGATAGGATTGAAATAATGTTGAAACCGACGTTAAATCCCATTCACTCACTCATTCATTCACTCACTCATATTTAAACCTATATCTCTATAAAACTAAAGCAGGTCTTCTCTCTCTTCGGTTTTACGACAAGAAAGATGATTATAATTTCGACGTCGTAAACTATATATCCCTTTCTGAAATGTAATATACAAGAAGTGGGAATCACTGACGACGTCTGGCGACTAAAAAGCAACCTGTATTCCCTCGGTACCTCATCTTCAAACCCGATAATACAGTAGATTTTCGGACGTACGCAACCTTACTATCTCAGCCGCGCTTTTATTGCAGCTGTTCACGTGGAGACTATGAAGTATCTACACGGCCCTAGCAACGGCTTGAGCGGAATTAGATACGCTAGCTCGGGAGCTGCGAAGACAGATCACCTCAAACAGATAACTCATAAGTTGGTAATGGATGAGCATCGTGTACGTCTGATGGAGTAAACGCCTCAACATGGGGTAAAACTGGTAAATGCTGGAATACCCAGAAAAACTAACCTGTAATGCCCGACGTCGTACGGCTTAAATTTCCCACAAAAACAATAAACCTACACATATTTGTGGAATGACCCGTACAGAGGGCGGCCGTAGGGGACTAACTCTCCACCAGCAGAATCCTACCATATACAGGTAATAAAATGGAGCGATATGCAAAAAGTGGGAAAAATTGACGTCTGGCGACTAAAAAGCAACCATGTAACGCCACAGGAAAACTTCCCTCAGCACGTCACATATCACGACTAGCAGCATTTTCTAGATCCTGTGTGAGATGTGACGAATTTTAATCAACGCCACACAACATTATTGCAGAAACTTATAAAACAGGACTATATCACCAAGGGCCTCCATTCAAACTCCATATCAAGTTTAGTGACACATATCGCTTGCTGATAGCAAGGTACGAGCGTAGCATGCAAGCTCGATGGCGTTACGTTTCGTACCTGGTGTCTAATTTCGCTTAACACTGGGCTACGGGTCGTATCAAACCATGTACTTCAAGATCCTCATGTTGTAAATATGCCGCTGACGATATATTATGGAATGGGTCTTTAGATTATGGACGAGGAATGAACGACGACTGAATATTGAATGATGGACTAGACGCTTGAATTAGTTGTTACTGGGTTTTCTCTCCTTGGATTGTTTTAAAAGTCAAATTGTATCTATTTTGGGTATTAAAAAATCATCACTTAAACTTCTATATGAAATTAGAGATCGAATGAATTCAACATTCATTAAAGTTTATAGATTGAAAATTTAGTTTAGTAGCGCATTCACTCATCACGTATTTGTCATACAGGAATAGGGTAACATGTGTGAAGAGCTGTATTTGAAATATAACTGATACACAAGATATTGATTGAAACTTTTATTAAAATCCACACCACGAAATTTGTATACAAACATTAATCTTACATTTGCATCTATTATTTGGTCATCTCCATAACATTTAATCGTCGTTAAACATCTCATTTATCATACATTGTGAATATTGTTCCTCGAGCTGGAGAAATCATTACAATACAATTATATTTGATACAGTATCTCAATTTATACTATGGTCAATGAGCGTGAGAATTCCATACTCTTGGGGATCGTCCAAAATAACAGAGTATGCCTTTCCAGATGACTGATAGAAAACGATAAATATCTAAATCGGGGCCATTGTCAAACTGTTAAAATAGGCATAATTAACAGCATGTTGCTACAACAAAACTAGCGATTTCGGACCATTCTGCAATACACGAAAGGCAAAAATATCAGCCATGCATTCTATCTCGTTTACAATTGTGTTGTCCACGACATACTAACCAACCTGGCAAACTGCATCCATGAAAAGAAGGATCTAGGCCCCGGACGGAAAGGGTATATTAGCACCCTTATGTGTATCTGACGTCGGTTCTGAATACCTGTGACACAGAATCGTACGGAGACTCAGCGTCCGACAGGATCCATTCGGATATTAGGAATAAGAATATAGAAGTATCCTACCATACTGAGATATAAAGAAGTATATTGTCTCCATGATGATAATGTCCATGAAAAGTTCCTGAAACCCAGTCCACAATCATGTCCATGGATCACAACTAAGTGAAACTGCTGCCGTCTGTTGGTCTTCCTGGTATTACTAGGGCCAGCACCATCCTAGCACACCAACCCCAACCTAGCGTACCAACCCCATCTTAGGGCACCAACCCCATCACCTAGCGTTCCAACCCCAACTTAGCACCCCAATCCATCCCAGTGCTCCATGTATCAGGACAGATATTTAGTCAATCGTCTGGGAAGTGCCACAGCTGAGCAGACGACGTCCAAGACCTCTAACCCGCCTTCCAATGGATTGGAATATTCTTCGGATCTTCTTTTGTTCCCGGGTTGTCTGCGAAGTCTGCTCGTCTGCTTTCCCAGTCGTACCTTCTAGCCCCACTTCATCTTTGTCTGTAAACAGAAGGGAGAAAGACCTCGGTCAATACAACTGATTTAATGCCCATGTTTACCATGCACGCTATCGTGGAGTATATAAATGGCAAGGGTTTCTTTCGTATTGGTTGTCTAGATATTTTGACAAGTTAACATCAGTGGTCGGATTATAGGTCAGGAGAGTTGAGTTCGTCAAGAGAAAAGGCAGATGGGCCTACATAATTGTACAAAATAGTAACTGGAGAGTATAACATTGACAACTATAGGGTTACTCATACATTGGACCGGTTGGACGTCAATAGCTAAAACGATTAGAATTTAATATACCACAGAATTCCAGTGTTGGTTTAGAGAGGTTCAAAGCGTTCTAAATGAGATAGACTGACCTGTGCTATAAGAATTTGAACTCATCCTGGATCTTGACGTCACCATCATCTGAGAGGTAATGGGTAATACAGCCATATCTGTGTTGGTATGTCCAGGATATGATGTCCCATCCCAGAACAAGTGGAGCCATCTGGGTGAAGGGGTATCACAGGCCGGATTGTCTTCTCTTGAGTTATTATTATTGTGGGTCCTGTCAAAGGACACGCCTGACTCTATCAATGCGATATCGGCTAAGGATAGAGGCTTGGGTACTGGTGGCTTGCCCGTAACTTGATCCGGATCCAGACGCATGGACACGGATATACCTGGCCAATTGTCAGAGGCCAGTTCATCATCCCAGGGTTGCTCTGTACTGATGAACAATCTCACCCGAGGTCCTCCACATGTTGTTCTCATCTTGACCCAAGCTTCCCTTAGAAAGCTTTTTGTGTTCGGTGCAAATTTAGAGGGACTATATAACCTAACGTGATTCGCGACAGCAAAATTCACGTTAGACCTATGTCTTTTGTCAGGGTTGTCTCCCTTGGCGGCTTTCTTCATGCATGGTTGTCGATTCCCTTTTTCTGGAATATCTAACTCTCTCTCTCGCAAACCTGTGATAAAATAAAAGATATGTAAAAGTTATGGCGATACACGACCGTTGAGAAAGATTTTGTCATAAATAAAAACGTCAAACAAACTGCAATGCCGATTTACGATTACAAAACTCATATACCAACTGTATAGTCAAACAGGAAATTCAGTCATTCGAACAGGAAATTTTAACCCCCAACCACCCTCTCTACCTACAAGATGAAAATATCAATATTCGTCGAAGAGGAGTTGCCAATTAGCTTTGCATGTCTGTCAACTTACCACTGATGGTAGTCAAATCAAGTACTGGACATCTTGGCAAAGTTTCGAGAGATTTTTGCTGGGATTGGTCATGCATAGAGTAGGATGATGTATCACTGCGTTCGTCGCTCATGTTGGGATTTTTGGTTTACTGCAATGATGGATTATATGGGATTATATTAAACGAAGCAAAATAGACTGTGATTGTGCTGTAAAATTTACGGTACATAATAAAAACTTCAAGATTTTTTTCCGTATACATTATAGCATGATATAGCATCTAAGGGAGTTTTCCCTATGTTATGCAGATGTAAGTGATGCAGATTGTCCACAAATTTATTGTAAAATGAACTTGGAAATTTACTCTTTTTTTACATTTACATTAAATACTCAAAAAGTGTACTCAATAATTACTGTGAATGTCACACTATAGTACTCGTAAATTTGCTGCACTAAAACTAACGCAAGACACCAGAAAATTGACAGGAAAATATTACCACGCAAAACCCAGTCAGCTGCTCTCGTATTTTATTAAGAAATGCCCTTGTGGTAAGGTCTCCAATATTCCGATAACACACTTTAGAAGCTGATTCCGAAGAAGATTGAATATATATTCATACATTTGGTTGTTCGAACTGATAATACATGTAATGCCATAAACTAAAACAGTCTTTGACACATGTTCGATATTGTGATTAAGTATAATATTTTCTTCGAGATTCAATTGCCCCTCTGTTCCAAGTTTATCTCAGATATCTAAAGAGAAGAGCAGGCCTATCCTAATAGAGCTCTCATTCTCCCGTTTCCGAAATGATCACAAATCTATAAGCTCTAGCTCTAGGGCAGCTCTAATCAAACTAATAGTCAATATCCCTATATACTCCCATAGAATGCAAGATCAAAATAACGTCATATATTTACGGCATCAAGACAATGCATGCATCTTGCCTTCTCCTCCTCTGCTGTTACAATCAAATTCTTCACGAATCGGCCAATGTTTTATATGACCAATTAAAAATTCCTTTTATACGAATTAGTGCATGCTTACCTTCGCTGGACCAAGTTTTGTGGATGACGATAAGATACGAGTTGTCAGAATTTCAGATTTCAGCAGATGTGTATGTGTGTTGACTTGTGTCGCCATGTGACGTCATAAACATACTAATGACGTCACTATACCACTACGTCATTCGCCGGTGACGCTATTCGTGTTTTCCCGCCAATGTCCGTGAACGTCATAGGAACCGTCTTGGACCGTCTCGAAAAGACCCATCAAAAGCATGACATCAAATGCAAAGCGGCAATATCCTAATAAATTTCAGTTATCTCCATGGCAGACAGGGTCTATCTAGAAACGGTTGCACTAATATCCTTTCTCTGTTAAAACGAGTGAGTGCGTAGCAGGATTTAACGTCGTTTGTAACAATTTTTCAGTCATATCAAGGACTTATAAAAATCCGTGGTCATATATCACGACGGTGTCTACATATGCAAGGACACGAGGGCGCCAACAGTTTCTACTATCCAGCATACTGATCAGCCCACCCAGTATTCAGCACCCGGTCACCCATCCAACTGTCAAAACCATACTGCATGCGCGAATCAAAACATAATTTCACAACTGAAAGCCAAAACTTCTTTATCAAGCCATGAAATACCGGTACTAAAATATTTAAATTTTCAAATGTGATATTTTTTTCAAACGACCGTGACTGAAACAAGGTTGAATACGACGTTAAACCCTACTACTCACTCCTAGTTTTGCTGTGTTGTTGTTGTGAAGTGGCGGACTGTTATTTTGAAATTTGAGGCTTCATTTTTACGCATTCCTCACCATAACTTGGCGTTTTAACAGTTCCAAAAAGCTATTAAAAATAAGTAAATAAATATATTGTAAGAATTTTTTGAAACCTTCCCATTTCAATTCATTCTCCATCTTAATGGTGATATATTTGCTACTCGAGAACAGATAAAACACCCTATATGTACCCTTGCCAAACAGGAGCAAAGTTTTGTTTCCTTTAATCCACGACAGTTGATTTCATTAAATCCACAAAATGTCTGGCGTCGAGAGTATTTTGTGCGGGGGCACGAAGGGTGTTGTGCTCCCCCCCCCCCCCTCCACCATTTGAAAGTTGCCCGCCCCCCGCTTCTTATACCACCGATTCAGGGATTTTATGTGAATGTGTTCAGTGAGATCAAGTTGATAAGGTCGCTGGCTGCCAAAGTATCTCGGTGAGGGCTATAGTGTCCAATATCTTTGTAACGTACGATATTGTTCATTTCTAGCATTATGCACACAATACGTTTGCTTTCTATAATATTTCAGGAATTATGGTACCGGTGCCATATCAACATGCTGGTTTAAACAATATATTTATTCACAAAAGGTGAATTGGGATTGACGAACAGGCTTAGCCTATCTCAACTCCTCTCCCAATATATATATATTACATATAGAATGATAGTTTGACGGACAGAAATAACACTAACATATTTACAAAACAGGGAATGGCGCATCACTGTTAATATAGCAACATTCAGACAAAAAGTATTAACGAATACGATAGCATCATCATAGCTGACTCATTTAAATACAGTGTGTGTATCAACAGGTTAAACCAAGGGCCTTAGTTTTAGTATTGATGCAACTTTAAACACTGACAAGCGTATAACAAGGGGCTAAATGATTCATATTTATTGGATGAATTCCTCCTGCTATCCTATCATTGGATAGTAGTCAGGCTGCTTAATCCAATCTGGCCTGGGAAGCTGGGAGGCATTCTCATGGCATCAGATTGTATATCTCCTATTGTCGTATATCTTGTTTACCGACGGTTTGGAGGTTACAAACTCTGACGTTGGGAGAATAGCTGGGAGGTAGCATTAGCCATGTTTTTCTCCCATCCTTAAATTGAATCGCTGGTCATCACTCTCTGATTGGTGTCTTCCATTTGTACGTGTCCGGTTACATATGTATCTAACTAAATTTGATTTGCCTGGGTTCGCGCCAACCCTCAAACAGGGTTATTTCCCCTTCTGCCCTGTCGATCGCCCCTGTCTTCAGCCACCGGGCATCAGAGCGGAGTTATTCACCCCCGGTTCGGTGCCCCACGAACTGCATTTTGTTTAGAAATTTGATAGCAGATATTCTGGGATTTTATAAACTGTTTCCGAGAAATCAGATACTTCAAATTGCAGATGAATCTTCAAACTGGTACTTCCTGGTTTTAATTTCACGGCATACAATACTCGCTCGCTCTTGAAGGTATACAGGCTCCACTCGGAATCGTCTGTCTACCTGACCGTACTTTGTGGTTCCTGGATAGTGCCAGTCTCAAACTATTATTTTATAATAAACTGTTTTTCACGGAACATTAGGGATGTTTTTGGTTATATACATACAAGAACCATACCCGTATAACCATAGTTTCGTCATTCAAGCAAATAAAGTGTGAAAGTTACTACTCCTCACAAACTGCGCGTTTTAGGTGAAGGTTCGATAAAATTCATCTCTTTGAACTGTTTTTATTTTAGCCGATTAGACTATCTGGCATGTCTAAATTGTATGTAGAAGGATAATCATACATAGCAAATTACAATTAAACGTATATACATGATATCAGAAATCGGTGTACAACTGCGCAGCATCTTTTTTCAACACCTGTTCTGGTACTAACAATCACACGCATTGGATCGGCATCTTGATGTGTGCTATGATTATTTGGTTGTTCAGTGCGATGAAAATTAAAAAAAAAAAAAAATTAAGATCACACAGAAAACGAATTTCGAGCGGAACCCTGTATTTTCACTCTGAGATAACCCTTCTATACCTTCAAGAGCTGAGAGTATCTCTAAGATTGACACTCTCGATTGTATGCCGTGAATTTGGGCCTCTTTGGGGAATGCAGTGAAGGTGAGAAGGCTCAATGGTTACTGGTTAACATTCGATATCACCGGTCAACTGTCAACGGCGGCAACTTGAAATTCCCATGATGAACTTCCCTCAAGATTTTTACAGCTGGTGTCCTAGAAGGTTAATATTGTCACGCATAGAGAGGCATCTAGAAATTTGGGGACTTTCGATGCTAATACATAACAAGTACCGGTAACGAAAAGACTGGTGAACCGAACTGGCAATCTACGAATAGCGGTTCTTCATCAAGCCGTGTCACCTTAAAAAATACACAGTTGTGCTCCCACCAGTAGTAGGAAACCCTGAAATTCTGCCGTAAAAATGAAGGTGAAGCGTGATGTCGATTACGTCACGGATGACGTCACTTCCGGTCACGTGACCTTCGGTGACATCACTTCCAGGTCAAAGGTCACATACGGATTATAAGCATGCACATGGTAACTTTTCAGCGAAAGTCAACCCATGGCCAGGAGAGCCCTTCCATCGTGTTGGACAGCTCGAGACAGAGAAAACAAGGTGCCACACCCCATACCGCAAATGTCCATGAGCGGGTTGCCCATGGTGACAGGTCATTGTCCACTGCGCCGGAATGGACCTAACATGTCTTTCTCAGAGCTGCCAGAACTTTTAAGCAAAATTCATTCCATGGCCCCGAGACCCCTTCCATCGTCTTTTGCAGCGCGAGACAGAAAAAAACAAGGTGCTACACCCTATACCGCAAATGTCCATGAGTGGGTTACCCATTGGATTTAACATTGGAGGTCACTGAAGCTTACGGTCTTATGTAGGGGCAGATAGCTCTTGCTGGGCCGTCACGCGACCGAAAGTGACCTTTAACCCGGACGTGAGCCGGAAGTGATGTCACCGGAAGTCACGTGACAGCAAGTGACGTCATCCGTGACGCCATCATCTTCACGCTTCACCCTCATTTTACGACAGAATTTAAGCGTTTCCTACTACTCCCTCCCATTTTGAAGACCTTCCTACGCCCCTGTGAATGATACATTTTCCACTTCAGACATGAATATATCTGGAAGCGGTTATAGAGATAAGAGATACACGCCATTATAGTCAGGATTACGAGCACTTTCTTCCTATATAAATAGCAATAGACTGTTCAGATTTAATATTTTTATGCTGAATTTGTTCACCAACGTCAGTAGTAGTTAAAAGACGGAAAAGGTCTCCTTTTCCAGGGAGGTAACTCTTGAATTCCCTAAATCATCCGACAGGGGGCGCCACCAGCTCACGGTTATAGATTGCATCAGCATTGGCTGTGTGCCATTGGAATAGCGGCATTCTGTGCATGCGCAGTAGACCAAGGGTATGGAAATAGATGTTTTGGGATCTAGGGGAGCCACTATTGGTTCGATTGGGTCGAGTGAGGTATCAATGTGAAGCATTCGTAAAGGGGCATCTGATGGGCTGGGTGCGGGGTTGAAATATCGGCATTCTGCGCATGCGCGGTGGACCAAGGGTATGGAAATAGACCTTTTCGGGTCTGGGTGGGAGTCGAGTGAGGTATCAATGTGAAGCACACATGAGGGGGCATCTGCCTGGATTAGTGCCTCGGCCGTTGGCACCATTCTGTGCATGCGCAGACAGGGAATTGTGGGAAAAGGGTATGGAAATAGACGTTTTGGGACCTAGGGGAGCCCCTAATGGGCCGATGGAGTCGTATGAGGTATCAATGTGAAGCCTATGTGAGAGGGCATCTGACTGGACTAGTGGCTTGGGCGTTGTCACCATTCTGCGCATGCGCAGACAGGGAATTGTGGAAAAAGGGTATGGAAATAGACGTTTTGGGGTCGACATGGGCCACTATGGGTCCTATGGAGTCGTATGAGGTATCCATGTGAAGCCTATGTGAGGGGGCATCTGATTGGACTAGTGGCTCGGGCATTGTCACCATTTTGCGCATGCGCGGACAGGGAATTGTGGGAAAAGGGTATGGAAATAGACGTTTTGGGATCTAGGTAAGCCCCTATTGGTCCGATGGGATCAAGTGAGGTATCGATGTGAAGGATACGTGAGGGGGCATTCGCCTGGACTAGTGTCTCGGTCGTTGTCAACATTCTGCGCATGCGCAGACAGGGAATTATGGGAAATGGGTATGGAAATAGACGTTTTGGGGTCGACATGGGCCACTAATGGTCTGATTGAGTCGAGTGAGGTATCAATGTGATGCATACGTGAGGGCGCATCCCCCTGAGTGGATGGGTGTTAGCAATATCGTCATTCTGCGCATGCGCAGGCAGGCCGTAGTATGGAAATAGACATTTTGAGGCCGATATGGACCATTATGGGTCCGAATGAGTCTAGGGAAATGTTATTTTGTAGCTCTCGGGGTGTAGACCACGACTTGAAGGGGTGTCCACGTCATCTGTGACGTCACTGGTGACGTCATCAGTGAGAGTAGTAGCGAAAGCGGGAGTTTCGGAGGTGCGATGGAGTGCATTTGGAGTAGATAACGGCCTATTTTTCCATCCAACTACCTGGTAGAGTTACCTGTGAGTGTGAGTGTATGCGCGCGTGTGAGTGAGTGAGTGAGTGAGTGAGTGTGAGTGTGAGTGAGTGAGTGAGTGAGTGAGTGAGTGAGTGAAGCGTGCACAACGCCGGCGAGGCGTCCCCAACGCCCGTCTTAACGCATGGACGCATTAACGACGGTGAGTGAGTGAGTGAGTGAGTGGTCATATAAGGTCGTTTGTACACCATTAGCCTCAGTCTGTATCCATCCTTTGACCGGGTACCATGTCGAGTACATGTCCGTTCTGTCAAAAGACACTCCCTCGTCGCGACAATATGCTCAGACATATGCGTCTAACGCATAGACAAGAGACACCACCTAGTCCCGCTATAGGTCCACCAAGTGGCGTAGAACATCCCTATACGATGACGGTGAGCGGCCCCACGGGGTGTGGAAAGACGTCCTGGGTGATGAAGTTCTTAGAGGAAGGTGTGGCAACCCCAGCTCCGACACGTGTTGTTTGGTGTTATAGCCAATGGCAGCCCGCCCACGAAAATACGCGATTACAGAATGTGAGCCTTATTCCAGGAATTCCTCACGACATAGACGAACCCTATTACTTCGATTCCGAGCAGACCAACGTGGTAGTGCTCGATGATCTGATGAGTGTGGCCAAGGACAATTCGAAAATCGCCGACCTATTCATCAAAGGGTCCCATCATCGCAATCTGTCCGTCATCTATTTGACTCAGAATCTCTTTCCTCAAGGGAAGGCGTCCAGAGATATTGCCTTGAACTGCCAATACTTTGTGTTGTTCTCCAACCCCATCGACAGAGCTCAAATCCGTGTGTTTGGTAGTCGAATTTATCCTCAGAACATTGACCATTTCATGCGGGCGTTTGAAGGAGCGACAAGTCGTCCGTACGGCTACCTGTTCGTAGATTTAAAAGCCCATACCCCCGAAGATCGTCGGCTGACGACCCACCTATTACCCGGCGAGGCATCACCGCAGCCTCTACACCATCCACCGTGTCCACTCCTGGAAGAACAGCAACCCGCTCCCGTACAACAGGTCCCCTTCATACCACTAGTCCCCGAATACCACCCAATCGTGAAAGACCAACCCGTACCCGTACAAGGGAATGAACATAATGTGAACTCGAGGCTATGGAAGGATTTGTTCACAGAAAGAATGGACGCCGAGCTGGGGGAGATGCTGGAGGCCACAGGAAACAAGTTTCACCGCAAAGGGTATTCGAAAGAGGAAGCCGCAATGTTAGCCCATAATACTTTGGCACCCAGACTACGACGGGCTTTACGTCAGCAGTATGGCGACCTCTTGACCCATATGAAATTGTTGGACAAGGACCCAGTCCATATGGAAATCGAAAGAACAGCGTCGACGTTGAAAACCTCGGGCATGAACTGGAAAGCGGCGTATGTCACCGCAATAGCACAAAAGAAACATTTGTTCGAACCCATCATTAAGACCAAAAGCGTCTCACTATAAATAGTCCACACGGCACCAGTCCCCTCATTTCACCATGAGCACTGCAGAGTCCAACTTGTTTGAACCCGACAACGAGGATATTCTAGCCGAAGCCTTGCGTCAAGCCAATGTCGATACTATTATTGATACAGCGCAAGGTGGAGTCACCGTTCAGCACCAACGCATGCCTTCACATCTTACCACGCTCATAGATGACATCCAATGGGTGACACGCGTATATCTTCTGCTGCATAAGAAACAGATAATATCCAATGAGGATACCAACACAACTACCCGTGCCCAGAATCTGCTGACCCTGCATGAGGCATTTCAAACCTTTATGGAGACCCAGCTGGAGACGGGAAATTATCTTCTTCAACCTACAACATCAACGTGCAGTGATGATGGACATGGCATAACGCGTTGAGACAGGTATGGAGACGGGCGCTGAGGCGGACGTTATGGCGTTGAGATGGGCGTTAAAGCGTAACAACGGGCGTTGATGGGCGTCACTGCATTTCGATGTATTGGTGTCTAGTAAAATTACAGCTTCTGAGCTAATTCACCAGGGCGTTGAAGCGTTAAACTAAGCGTTGACGGGCGTCGATAAAAGCAAGTGTATTGCTAAAACACGCTCAGTCGACGTTCAACCGTCGACATGGCTTATACTTGCATTGAGTGCGAACGCACGTTCACCAGACATTACGATATGATGCGACACCAGAAGACTTTCCATCCAGACTCCGAGGAGCCCGTTGAGGCAGATGCTGATACAGAGATTGATGAGAGTGCATCGACTGATACCGAATCGAAGATTGCTGACAGTCTATCTACTGATATGGAGAGCTTGACCTCAGATAGTCAGCCTACATCCCAGGAAAATGAGGCAGAACCTACCTTCTGGGATCGTATTGTGACAGCAGCTATCAATACTCACGCTGAAGCGATCGAGGACGCGGGACAGGATAACTTACAACAGGCGTACACCGAAATGCGGCCCCGCATCAGGAAAACAGCCATGGCGATCTATGAACAGTATACCTTACGACCGCTTGAAATGAAAGGCGACCCCACGCACAGGTCCATCATGAAGACCAAGCGTCACTTGGAAGAGGATATGGGTTTACCACCCACCGAGGCCCTGGAAAATGCGATTAGAATGCGCAAACAACTGTTTCAGGACATGCTGCCCGACGAATATCCAGGCCTGCCCGAGGAGGACTAGAACAAAAGGGTGGAACTTTCTGAAACGGCGACTTCTGATTGGCCAGCCGAGCATACATCTAACGGCCAAGAACGAGTATGACAGATGCAAATGGCGGCCTCTGATTGGACAAGAGTCTTCTTGAATTTTAAACCTACCCATCTCTAACTATAAATACGGAAACACGCATGTTAGATGTACATTCTCACAACCTGTACCAGACCCGATCAAATGGAGAAGCCAGCCAATTCCAAGCCAGACGAGCAATCGTTGAAGATTAACGAACAGGTGCCGGTTCCCACTCGATTCCCCAAAAGAGTTACCAAAAGATACCCACCCATAACTATGGAAATGATAGATGATTTCTTCAGTGTGGGTTACATTTCAACCAGGGGAGAGCCTGGGGATCTCCGCTACCATCGCCAGCGATGCTTGATCCGCCTTGAAGGTGTACCCTTGACCGGGTGTGATCTTTGCACGAGGAGAGAGGAGATTTCCCAGTGGGCGAAGTGAGAGCTTGCCAGCAAAGGCCGTTTTTTCCTTGTATGGAAAAATATGGCCGAGATTATCTCGAAAGAGATACTTGTAACAGTTGTACAGACGGATGAATGAATGAGTAAGAATCATATTAGGTCACACCGAGCAAAGATGGAACTTTCTGAAACGGCGACTTCTGATTGGACAGCCGAGAATACATCTAACGAGCAAGAACGAATATGACAGGACCAAATGGTGGCCTCTGATTGGACAAGAGACTTCTTGAATTGTAAACCTACCCAACGCGGCTCCCCCAGCGTGGGTATGTTATGATGGAGGGGAAAATAAACTATATAAAAAAGCTTGTTGTTGTTGTTGTTCTCTCATCCTTGTTGTTGTAGTTGTTCTCTCATATGTCTGTATCATGGCGTCAAGGCGTTATGCTATACGGAGGAACCATTAACCATTAGTCCAGTCGGATCCCACTCACTCACTCACTCACTCACTCACTCACCGTCGTTAATGCGTCCATGCGTTAAGACGGGCGGCGTTGGGGACGCCTCACGGGCGTTGTGCACGCCTCACTCACTCACTCACTCACTCATTAGGCCGTTATCTACTCCAAATGCACTCCATCGCACCTCCGAAACTCCCGCTTTCGCTACTACTCTCACTGATGACGTCACCAGTGACGTCACAGGTGACGTGGACATCCCTTCAAGTCGTGGTCTACACCCCAAGAGCTACAAAATAACACTTCCCTAGACACATTCGGACCCATAGTGGTGCATATCGGCCTCAAAATGTCTATTTTCATACTACGGCCTGCCTGCGCATGCGCAGAATGACGATATTCCTAACACCCATCCACCCAGGGGGATGCGCCCTCACGTATGCATCACATTGATACCTCACTCGACTCAATCAGACCATTAGTGGCCCATGTCGACCCCAAAACGTCCATACCCTTTTCCCATAATTCCCTGTCTGCGCATGCGCAGAATGTTGACAACGATCGAGACACTAGTCCAGGCGAATGCCCCCTCACGTATCCTTCACATTGATACCTCACTTCACCCCATCGGACCAATAAGGGATTACCTAGATTTCCATACCCGTTTCCCACAATTCCCTGTCTGCGCATGCGCAGAATGGCGACAACGCCCGAGCCACTAGTCCAATCAGATGCCCCCTCACATAGGCTTCACATGGATACCTCATACGACTCCATAGGACCCATAGTGGCCCATGTCGACCCCAAAACGTCTAATTCCGTACCCTTTTCCCACAATTCCCTGTCTGCGCATGCGCAGAATGGTGACAACGCCCGAGCCACTAGTCCAGTCAGATGCCCTCTCACATAAGCTTCACATTGGTACCTCATACGACTCCATCGGCCCATTAGGGGCTCCCCTAGATCCCAAAACGTCTATTTCCATACCCTTTTCACACAATTCCCTCTCTGCGCATGCGCAGAATGGTGTCAACGGCCGATGCCCCCTCATGTGTGCTTCACATTGATACCTCACTCGACTCCATAGGACCACTGGTGGCCCACAAAGACCCGAAAACGTCTATTTCCATACCCTTGGTCTACTGCGCATGCGCAGAATGCCGATATTTCAACCCCGCACCCAGCCCATCAGATGCCCCTTTACGAATGCTTCACATTGATACCTCACTCGACCCAATCGGACCAATAGTGGCTCCCCTAGATCCGAAAACGTCTATTTCCATACCCTTGGTCCACCGCGCATGCGCAGAATGCCGCTATTTCAACCCCGCACCCAGCCCATCAGATGCCCCTTTACGAATGCTTCACATTGATACCTCATATGACCCCATTGGACCATTAGGGGCTCCCCTAGACCCCAAAACGTCTATTTTCATACTCTTGGTCCACCGAGCATGCGCAGAATGACGATATTTCAACCCCACACCCAGCCCATCCGATGCCCCTTCACGAATGCTTCACTTTGATACCTCACTCGACCCAATCGGACCATGCAGCGTATTTGAATTCTGGGGACTACTTTTTCTCCGCGGAAGCTTTCTCCCGTGACCGCATCACCGCCAGACATGACCGCATCACCGCGGAGGAATACAAAGGTCAAAGGTTGCCGGACCTATAGTGGTCAAAACTTGGCACACAGCCAATGCTGATGCAATCTATAACCTTGAGCTGGTGGCGCCCCCTGTCGGATGATTTAGGGAAATCAAGAGTTACCTCCCTGGAAAAGGAGACCTTTTCCGTCTTTTAACTACTACTAACGCCCATAAGGTAGATAATCTACATGCAGACCCCTAAATGCCCGTAAAACTGTTAATACCACTTGTATTGAACACACAACTATCTATCTTGGAATACATCAAACAGATATTAAATAAATTTAAAAGCGTCAATTCCACTTGGTTTGAAAGTTGAGTCAAATTACGGTAAGTCCGTCATGTATGATACCATGAATTAGATCTATGCATATATACGTATACATTACGGTTGTAGGTATATATATACACGTATATATGCATAGATCAAATTCATGGTATCATACATGACGGACTTACCCAAATTACCATAGAACTATATGCTGTGGAAAGATTTATTCATTCGCCCAGACGGTCTCCATATTCGTTTACCCTAGAAACAGATGACCTCTGGTCAACTCTGTGAGTTCCTGATATAGTCTAGTGGCTTTAATAGCGCCATTTCTGAGCGAAATCGTGACATGCTAAATTAAAGTACCAAACTTGGTACAGTTCATGTACACTCCATACGCAAACATTTCACACAGGGGTGCCCGATCTGGGTGACCTACTTTCCATGTAAATCCAAGATGGCGTCCAAGATGGTCGCCAAACATATAGATGCCCATATCTCTGCTTGTATTTGAGCTGGAATGTTACTTGAGCTGTCTGTATATATGTTTTCGGGTACAGGAAATCGATATATCGATACTGTAATAGGCTATCATGAGACATCAGCTAACAATTCAAGAAAATTACCGAGATTTGGGCATTCATATGTTAATTTGGTAGGATATGCTTATGTACATACCATGAAAAGCATTTGATATTGGTATTTTAGTAATAATTGTAACTGAAAATGAAGTAATTATAAATTTCTCGTCGGGATTTGGATGATTTACTTCAAAATTTACCCAAATTTTAACTAACTAGTACAGGCAATAGTGACCCACACCCCCGAGCAAACACATGACGTTTTCATAACATTTTCGAAAGGTGATATTAAAAAGATAAAATTGTAGGGTCAAAAAAATCAGTAAAATGTGAACTCGTAACTTTATCAAAACATTTTAAGAACATTTCAATGTTTTCTTTAAACAAAATAACAATGTTTTAAGATGTTTTAAGGAATAAGTGTGTAAAACTATCAGTATAAAACTATACCGTTATTATGACTCGTTGTAATAACTCCATCAAAAAATATTTTCCAAAAGCGTTTTGATGTTTTTATAACACTACAAAATGAATTTCCATTAAGTTTTGCCTAAGGTTTTTATGATGTCTTTGTCTGCGGGCCGGTTCTGACAACCCTTCTCCCAATCACGGAGAGCACCGCAGACTTCAACCCCAAGCAACCCCGAGCTAGCCTGACAAGGTATCCGAACTACTCTCCCTCGTACCTCATCATCACTGAACGACTCAGTTAGACGCTCAAATGATCATCCGGCACATTTCCCCCAATCATGTATTGAACTCGACAACCGGACCAGTCCGTTTCCTGCTTCCACCCAACCCCTGCTCACAGCGCCAATGTTTTCAATGCCGCCACTCCACTCTTTGCTGGCAATGCCAATGTTGTAGTAACAGAGTTCCTGACTGGAATGTGAACCACCACCCTTGCACTATAAACGTGTCCAGCGCCTGACTCACTGAGCTAATTGAAAAATCTCATCGGTTACACGCTAGTAAACCCACTGATGACCCCGCTTATGACTTATTAACTTCACACAAAAGCTATCACGGATCTTGGTCACTCAGAGTCTAGTATCTTGACCTCGAAAATTGACTGTGTTAACTGTCTTGCAGATCGGTGCACTTCTTTGAGAACAGAAGCTCAATATTACAGTCGCTTTTCATTAGTTCCATGCAGCTTTTTGTCCCTCAGTTCGAATGACAACAGTAACTCAATGACAGCCGTCAACAGCGAGGCAGCTGACACAAAGACTTCATCTTCGTATCTTGGATGCTGTGCAGACTATTGTTATGGATACTTTGATTATGCTATTGGGCATATGTTTTGAACTGATTACTCACCACCTAGATATCAAGCTATGGATGGTGCATGGTGAGGAGAACACTCCACACATTATCACATCATTCTCATACATGTACATGGGTGTCAAGAGATTATAGAGGATACGTTCTGATCACTTCCATTTTCCCTTGTCACATGATCTGACATATCACGATTTGGTGAAGACATGGAAGCATAACCATGGGTAACAGAAGGCTTCTTCTTCCTTCACTACAAGCCTTCACGCCAGATCGGTGGATGATAGAACGATTCACGATAATACTGCATGATAGCAGCCCTTTAATTGACAGCAGTAAAGGGATTTAGTCAGTTCCATAGGTAAAGGAATGGGGATGATGGAAACCGCCATCAACACGGGATGCTTTTATCAAGTATGTGCACACTGACTGAAACATTACCAATCCAGTATTTGGTTAACGAGATCTAGGACCCAGAAGAATGCTACCACTATAAATATATCTGGCTTGACAAAAATTGAGGACACCTGACAACTAATTTAAATGAAACAACCTGAAGAGACAACAAGCTACGATTAACTTCTAAAGCTCACCTTCAAGGCTGCCGCCATTGTAGATTGCATCTGCAAAATTAAAAACTCCACTCGGGGTAATGAACGCAGTAGCGCAGTGGAAACCGTGAACATTGAATGTGATGAGCACATGACTTGACACACTGAGGTTGGCGAAACATCTTGAATTGTGACGTGATGTGTCATTGTAATTCATCTGAAGTTCCAATATGTGGAAAACTAGTCTTCAATTCCTTCCAAACGCAACCAGGGATATTGGCATGTGTACATTAGGCGACCATCTTAGACGCCATCTTGCATTGTGACTTGGTGTGGCATTGTAATCCTTGTCCCTCACAACACAAATATAGATACTTCATGTAATAATTCATCCCCAATACAAGCAGAGATTATTGCATTAGTGTGTTTGGCAGCCATCTTGGACGCCATCTTGGATTTTTATGGAAAATAAGTCACCCAGATCGGGCACCCCTATGTGAAATGTTTAAGTATGAGGTGTACATCAACATCAAGTTTGGTGCTTTAATCCGGTATGTCACGTTTTTTCGTGAGATATATAATGCTGTTATATAGAATATGGAATAGGTCTCTGGATTATGGACGCGGATATTCTTTACGGACGACGGCTGAATTATGAATGACGGACCAGACGCTTGTAACTGGCATTTGTATATTTGGCGGCCATCTTGAATTGTGACGCGACGCGACATTGTAATCAATCTGAATCATACATATATGGAAAGCTTGACCCCAAAAACATATATATATACACATTTCATGTGATAATTCATCTCAAATACAAGCAGAGATAATTGCATTAGTGTTTTTGGCAGCCATCTTGGACGCCATCTTGGATTTTCATGGAAAGTAGGTCACCCAGATCGGGCACCCCTATGTGAAATGTTTAAGTACGAGGTGTACATCAACTGTACCAAGTTTGGTGCTTTAATCCAGTATGTCACGATTTTTCACCTAATCCACTAGACTATGTGTAGATTGCTCGGCAACGTGAAAGAAAATCTCGGGAAGTGTATATCTTATCTCGTGCAATGAAAAATCTTCCAGAATTTCGAGATCCCATCAGAATCAAGCGGCAGAGCTCTTGTCTATTCTGAAAACTCGCGCGCTGCTTGAGGGCGGAGTGAGCAAAACTGTGATGGCAAAACTCTCTCGAGCTCGTACAGATCAATCCGTACTTGGTGTGAGATAATTAAATGAATCTGGTATAAATGATTCTTTATCACATAAGATCGCATCGACATGAAGTCTTGAATTTTTTAAACGACAGTAACACATATACTGTCTCTGCACTGAAATACCGGAATATCGTTCTCTGAGCTGTATTACTTCCCTCGTCTGAGAGAATAGACCGGCCCAGGTGGAAAATCTGAACGGGTCTGTCAGAGTTTCTTATCAGGGGTAAACGAATTTCAAATGAGTACGATGGCCACATTTATTTCTTAATTCGCTGTGTCGGTTACGTGGAATTAACTCACAGGTAGACATGTTCCATGTGAACAGTAACTTTTATTATTTCGACGGAAACGTATACACGCCTGCTTTCTTGGCTCGACACTTCCGTTCTGTTGACTTTTCTGCCTTCCTGTGTATCCAATGACACTTCTTCATGTAAATGAGTGACAAAGAAGAATTTAAACCAATAGAATTGCGCGAAGTAAATTTCTCTTGCGAAAAAAAAAAACCAAAAAAAAAACATAACAAACACGCCTAATGGCATGATTCTGTGAGTATTTATTATATGCATGTATTATGTGGATCGTATTAAAGTTATAAACTCGTTCCTATGTGCTAGATCATTTCGTAAGTTAGGTACGAGTTTAGAGTCCATTTGCGCTCTCAGTGTTCTGGTGATCGTCCCATTGTACTCTGGCTTTTATTCAAGCTGAGTAGCCAGAAACGTGAGCTGATTCAATATTGATAGAATAATTCTTCGGTTTAACCCGGCCTGGCGGGCCAAAATGCCCCACCAAACTTTCTGCGCTATCTCCGGAACGAAAAAAAAAATGGAGAACTGAAACTTCGTGACTTTCTAGTTTATCATATTGGGGTCATTTTGGGCCTATATACATAACCCCACGAGCAGAGGATCATGGGTAAATTCAAGATGGCGGCCACGTGGGGTACCTGAAAACTGATGTTTTCGTCACATTTCTTCAAAATTTCTGCTTTTCCGCGATGAAAAGTGGGAAAAACTATTTTATTTGACATTACATTAATATTTACTAATTTATCATGCAGTTTTTGCGGAGAAATTGCATGAATTAAAAAATCTGAAAATCTGACCTAAAAATCCATCAAAAAATGTCGTTTTTGAAAATGGCGTCACTGTGACGTCATCACAGCGGTCATCTTGATTTTTCTTAACATTTTCTGGGAAAAGCTTGACCAAAGGGAGTAGTGTGGTAAGTTTCAACCTCCTAGCTCAAGAGGTAAGAAAAATAATTAGGGGGCCATCCCAGGCCAGATAGGGTTAAAGGTTCAGAAATGTCTTTTCCCAGAGGGAATACAGCAAAATTTCCAAAACGTCGTTCAAGTCAATCTCCTGTGAGAATAATCTGTGCCAGGGTCACTCGACAAATATACCATAAGTTATATTGACCTGAATGGTTTGGACCCAGTAGGCTGGATTATTTTGTGGGCAGACTACTCTTTTTACCCTACCTGGTCTGGGATTTTGGGGCATATTTAAAGCCTGGGGAGGGGGGGGGGGGCATTTGGGCCGACCTAATTACTTTTCTTATCCCTTGAGCGAGGGAGCTGAAACTTTCCCCACTATATCCGTGGGTCAAGTTCTACTGGAAAATGTAAAAACATCCAAGATGGCCGCTTTGATGACGTCACAGTAATGTCATTTTCAGAAAAAGTCATTTCTTGGTCGATTTTTCGGTCAGATTTTTCGAATTTGTTATTTATGTAATTCCTTCGCAAAAACCGTATGATAAATTCGTAAATAACAATCTGATATGAAATAAAACAGTTTGTTTTCACTTTTTGCCTCGGAAGAGCAGGGATTTTGAAGAAAAAGGACGAAAACTTCACTTTTCTGTACCCCCAAATGGCCGCCATTTTGAATTTACTCATGATTCCCTGCTCTGGTGGTTATTCAAATAGGCAATATGATAGACCAGAAAGTCACTGAGTGTCAGCTTTAATTTTTTTTTTGTTGATTCCGGAAATAGCTTGTTTGGGGAGCGCATAATGTCCCTCTCCCACTTCACCTCACAGGCCTGGTAAGGCGAAACTCCGTCGGCCATCATTTTTTGAAGATATTTCCTGTTAGGCTAACCCTATCTGTGCTATACCGAAACTGTACAGTACCGTAACTTCAGTTCGGTTAGAACAATATTTTAAAATTGCCTTTCACTGGCATACGACAATGGGAATCTTCCAGACAAATATTTGTATCATATTACATATTGCAGTAAGACTGGGGTATTCATGATTGGAACAGAAGTTTTTCTCCAGTTCATTCGTGCTCATTACAGCGTCGATATCAGTTCGAAACTTGCGGCAGAGAGGGCGCTAATGGATTTTTGTTCAGGAAAGCCTCGCCAGCCTTTATGATGCAATGATCTAAATTAAATTCTAAATAGATTGGAAAGTTTTAGGCAGATAAATTGGCAGAGCTACTCTGAAAAAAACAGTTGTGTACAAAATTGCACATCTACAAAAAATGTGCATCAGGAGTACACAATTTGTGTACTTTTTCTACACAAATTGTGTATCACAGCTACACAGTGATTGTAGATGTTCAATTTTGTTACAGCGATGTGTATCTAGGGTACACAGTTTGTGTACTTTTGGTACACAACTGTTTTTAGAGAGTAATATGAAAAATAATTGAATTTCGGTGATATTTACATTTTGGTTTTTGGCGCACAAACAAATATCGGGATTTTCTATCGATTCAATCACTCGCTCGTAAATGTCAGCTATTGTTTTGCACGGCGTAAAACAGAACATGAGAACTCTATGATGACCTAGAATACGTCGAAGTGGTGCTTTGATACAATCACAATGCTGTCTGCCAATTGTCTGGCAATGTGACCTAAAAATGTCACGTTGACTATTGATGACAAAAGCTATTTTGAATTCTTCAAAATAATATAAAAAATAAAACCGTAAATGAAAAAAAGACTATAACAACATAGTTAACTGGAAAGTCATATTTTTTAATTCTTATGTTGATCTCAGTTGATCTACTGCAAATTGTATATATTTAGTTTCCTGTAAGAAGTGTGATCAACAGTATGTTGACAAGACCCTCCACAGACGCCACCTGAGGGTGAACGGTCACAGAAAATCCGTTAGGAAAAAGAAATTGCTTATAGGCAAACATTTTTCTGGCCCTGACCATGGCTGGGACAACTCAGTATCCAGATTATAGACATAGTCTACCCATCTGCCAAGTATCGCCCTTTAGATTTGAGAGAAAAAGCCGAGAGTGGGAACTGTTCTGGATGCTGGAGCTTGGGTCAGTGTTTCCGTATGGTTTAAATGATAATGTCAAAGGGTTCGGCAATGTTACAAACCGCCATTCAAATATATCCAATATTACCCAGCTACTTAAGCCCCACCAACAGACACCTCGCAGCCATGGTTGGAGAAGTTTAATAGTGCGTTGATTCACCATCGTAACACTGTAAATTATTTAGTGGGTTTAACTAACACACCCAACAGTATACATAGCTTGCATACCGTCCATTATGAGTTTTAAATCATATTGCCAGATATATACAACGATCTGCGTATTCAGGAAATATTATACCATCCACAATCACTAAAGATTGTCAAGACATAGCGTAGTTTCGATTGTATCGTCCAGAGAACAGAATCGAAACACCCAAAGACAGGCTTTTCTTGAAACTCAACCATTTGGATAAAGGACTGGGCATTATTAATTTACCACGAATCCTGAATGATACGCAGCGCTGTACCGAACTATTTCAAGTTCACAGAACCTCCGTACATTTCATATAAGTATACTAACTCTATAACCACCAAAATATTCAATTACTCTAATGCTGTCAAGGAGTTTGACTGGAACTTATACACGTCCGGATCCTATAGTGGTGATTGTGAATCATCGAACTTTATCTATTCTCCATGAAAGCATGTTGTGACTGGTGACCTTGATACAGTGAGTGATGAGGACTTGATACAGTGAGTGATGAGGACCTAACAACTGAGAAATGACTATATTGTAGACGAAACTTGCGGCTGTAGCAGTAATACAGTGAAAGACATATCAGCGGAGGGAGTGGTCTTCATATGAACACTTACTCATGCACGTTAGAAAAGAAAGGATGTTCTTATAGGCATCTGAATTTTAGGATTATCATAATCGGAGTACCTGTATTCGTTGTGGAGATACACCCTTACTGTCCAGAAGTGTCTTTGAAGTAACTTTGAAGTAACTTTAAAGTGTGGCCATATTTTAACCTTGAAGTGCAAGGCTCAGAGTCAGAAGTGTGCTTGCAGTGTGGGTATTGTTTTGTAGCAATGCCATATAAGGGCATTGAAGTCACAATGAAGTCACTTGGAAGTACTTTTGAAGTGTGCCTCAAATATGTTAATTAAGTACTGCAAAGGCACTTAATCGACACTTCCACAGAAGGGTAACCTTCCTAGGCACTTCTGAAATGCTCTTGAAGTACCTAATTAGAATATTTGAGGCACTTCAATGTCCTTATATGGCAAGGCACTTCATCCACTCTTCTACAGAAGGATACCTTTCATATGCACTTCTGAAGTGCTCTTGAAGTACCTTATTAGTATCATAGCAAATCGTGTAATGAAAGGTATGTAGCCTCGAGATATTTACTTTCCCGGAAAAGAAGACACAAATATATATTTGAGCACAGAACGTTTTATTTAGAGAAAACACTGAGAGTGAGACAAAACAGTACATTATAAAATATTTACAATAAATCTGATGGTTTTTAACAAAAAACGTGTAGTTTATATAACCCCTAGCACAAATCCTTGAGACAAAATACAGCACAGTACTATATATGTATGTATTTACATACAGTCTTTGGTATGAGAATTTATTGCAGTATTAGTATTATTATTCAAGGGTGACCGTGTTCTTGTCCAACTTGAACTTGAAGCAGCAGATCTTTCGAAGGATAGTTGCCCTGAGGTCCACTTGGACGTTTGCCAACCTTTGCTGAAACCCACCAGTCTGAATTGTGAACTTCTTGGCCAGTGGCGATAAATACATGCATATAATTAAAACCTGATCAGATGTCTATTATCCTTTCTTTAGTACTCCATGATATACAACAAGGGAGATAAACATTTTGTGTGGCGTTCTAACCAATATACACTATTAAGAAATCAACCATACCTAGGTGTGCTCATTAAATTTCCCATCAGTCGAGTGGCTGCTTGAAGTGAGCCGAGTTCCTTGTAGCAGCTGTATTCTGGAATATGAAAGCATACAATGCAAGAAGCCATTAGAATTGAAGAGAAACAATCATGTGAATTTTTATAATTTGTCTTTGTTAATTTCTGGTTCAACTAAATCTCCATACAGGGTTTCAAATAACAAATAAATGCTTATTAACTACAAATTGTATCTTAAATTGTTGAAATGAAATAAATGTATGAAATGAAATGTTTTCATTTCTCAAGATGTGGGTAGAAATATACAATTGAAGTGTGTGAAGATCCTTAGCTTTGGTATATGAATAATGCAATCAATAGACAAGGAAAATATAGCCTGTTATAATGATGAAAAGTTTAATCATTATTGATTATACTTTTTCTGATTACAGCTAAAAATAGGTTATGCTAACATTTTATTATCAATATATTTTAAAACATATTTCTTTACCATTTTGTCAAATATCTGGTATGGAAATATTCTACAATCTTCTGCAAGGAACAAAAATCAATAAATTTTATAAATCAATAAACAGTTCAAAACAATAAGATTATATATTTAGAGCTACCATCCCCCCAACCAGTTAAATCCACCTGTTTTGACATGAACAGGAAGTATACAAGCAGTTTTGTGATAAAAATATCTCACCCTCAGGGGATTTCCTCCAGGGGTGCATGCCAATCTTCATATGCTGACAATTCACACAATCATAAAGGGAATCCACACTGCCTAAGGTACCTGGGTAGATCGAAAGTGATATTGAAACAGAGATATGGATATTTCTTTGTGAAAGCCATGCTATATGACCCATTAAATTTAACTGCAATTATAAGGTGAAGTAAATTATTCCAACCTGCAGTCCATATAGCAATATTTATTGAGGCCAATATCAATTTTTTAATATGCCAAGTATGTCAACAGAAACTTGTTGATAATAATAGCTGATACTCCCAGGTCTACATCACTGTTCAGCTCAGTTCTTTGCTTATTAAGTTATGAAAAACAGAAAAATTATAGTTAAACTTATTATTTACTTACCATATCACTAGCTGCACTCATCACCATATGCAATACAGTTCTTCAAACCTACATAGTTCCAGCTTAACATGAACAAATCCATCTGATTTTTGCAGTTGGAGGTCAGCCATTTTGTTTGTTGTCGGCTGGTGGCGCCCCCGGTGTTCAATTAAATTTTCAAGGGCAGATAACTCCACCCATTTTGACGAGACAGTTAAATGGAAAAAGACTATCAGAAACAGAAATTATATATATATATTATATTTAAACAAGTGATAATAATGATGAGGATAATATAAAGTATTCTTTAAAGGAATAGACAACCTTTGATAAACGTATATTGCAAATGAAAGAACAATTTCAGGAGTGTCCAAAACCATTTTTATTTCAATTTTGCAATTTTTTCCAACCAAGTAAGAAGCCGTTAATGATAAATTCTGTGGCTTGTAAAGCCGCCGCCATTACGGCAAGTTTAGTGACGTCACTGGGCCATAGAACACTGCAGTGAACTGGGAGGACACGCACAGTTTGCCTTGCACCGGAATAATCGCAGCCCGATAGGCTAGCAGGTGTGGCTATACATTCTTGTATTCTGTAACCTGCAAATACCGGCTAATGTTTGTACAATAACAATGATCTTATCCTTGTTGTTGAGAAATCGGGGTTGATCTGTCGGCCAGGCTAGACTGTCTAAGTGTCAAAAAACACAGCATCAAGTTGTCTGATAAAATATATGCTTTCGTTTATATTTTCCAATACTTTTCAGCTGATGACTACGCCAACATGCGTCAACATAATTAGGCAGTAAAACTGACTGAGATTATTTAATGTAACCGAGAATGAGAATAATCTCATTTCTGTTTTACCAATTCAAAGAATCGAGCCTCAACAAAGACCGGCACGGGAAAACGAAACTAAATCTGCCTCAGCTGGAGGGCCATTTCTCCGGGGAAAGATTGTCCGAAGATTTTTCTCACCGTTGAACTGTTGCCGAAAGAAACTGTTCAGCATGACACGGCCGTTAAACACCCACCCAAATATCTAGCGTGCGAGAAAATTTACCTGAGAAAGTTTATGGAATAAATCCTTGTCAGCTAATGTCAGCACCTGCACATGTGCTCGTCTGATCGTTTCCTAACAGGACATCTCACAGCAGAGCCGACTAAACGAAATCGGCGACCCGGCCGGCTTTTACGGTACATGCATCCTCGACCGATTTCTACGGTAGATCGTCTTCAATGGGCTCGAACACGCCTGACACTTCTTGTATCCCTCGACACTGCTCCCAAGCAGCGTAGATGAAAGCACGGTTTGGCCCAGCCAGCCATTGTCATCAGTCAGGTTGAAAATCCCGGAAATGCAAGGCGTCGGACCCTTGGAAAAAGTTGAAAATCACTTGCTGCCATGTTTGCTGTCTTACAGCAGAGAGGCCCAATGACGTCATGAGCTAGTTGTCACGTGGATATCACTCCGCCGCTCATTGGCTAGACCATAAGGATGGCATAAAGATGGTGGCTCCCTTCATTCAACACATCTGGTCATTTTCCCAATGTTTGGGAGTATTTTTCTTCGTTAGAAAGAATCTCAAAAATAGGAAAAAAATATTTTTGGGCTCTGTTTGGATTGTTCTCTCAGTCGCAGTTTACGTTTGCCAAATGTTGTCTATTCCTTTAATGGGCATTTTTTGTTGCTGACCTTATGTTATGTTAGAACTGATTCTTCTAAAAATATTTTCCCATTTTGTCCAATTTTACTATAAAATTATGGATTTGGAATGATTATAAAATCTGAATTCAACAAGATTTCTAATCTAATATGATACTGTTTTGATAACACTATGTGAGAGACTGATATTATTAATATCTTTATTTTATTCAAATATAAACCCATGGTACTGATCACTTTAAAAGATCCAAAAAGTGTTCACAGTTCTGAGTAATATGTCAGTAACCACATGTGAATATGTTACACAGTTGCAACTATTTTGAACTGTGAAGTACAAATCTGATGTTTAGTGATTTCATTGAAATGAGATTTGATGTCACTGAGTGAAATCAAATCAGCCAACTTTAAGCTGGGATATTCCCAGAGCTAATTAATATCATTGAGACTTGTATACATGTTATGTTACTGTAACAGTTTGTGGGAAAATTTCAATAATCTAGAAATCCTATTGATTTTTCAGAATCTTATAGCATTTTTTAGAATCTTATATGATTTTTCAGGATTTTCAGAATCTTATAGGATTTTCTAGAATCTTATAGAATTTTTTTAATCTTATATGATTTTTTTTAGAATCTTATAGGATTTTTCAGAATCTTATATGATTTTTTAGAATCGTATAGGATTTTTCAAAATCTTATAGGATCCTATAAGATATTTTTTGTAAGGGGAAGTCCCTCAAGATATGCTATAAAACTGACAAAGTCCAAGAAGTGTCTTTGAGGAGTACCTCAGATTATGCCGAACAATAACTAAGTCTCAGAAGTGTCCCTGAAGTCCCTCAAGTTTTGCTGAAGAACTGACAAAGTCCATGAAGTGTCTTTGAGGAGTACCTTGGATTATGCCGAACAAAAACCAAGTCTCAGAAGTGTCTCTGAAGTCCCTCATTTTTTGCTATGAAATTGACAAAGCCCATGAAGTGTCTTTGAGGAGTCCCTTGGCTACTGCCTTTTTCTAATGAAGTACCTTTGAAGTGTGCCAGTATTTTTCTCCGTTGTTGAAGTGCCTTTTCAGTGTACTCTTCAGAGGCACTTCTAAGCACACTTCACATGAAGTGTGACACTTCTGGACAGTAAGGGCAGCGCCATCTGCTAATGTTCCCATGTTTCCATGCCAAGGAAAGTAATTTTCGAATTACAACCCACAATTTTAGGTATTGTTGTTCTGACATTTAGTCCGATACGACTGGTCTAATATTGAATTGACAGATGAAGTCGTGTCGATCGCGTTGGCCGTGCTTTGGTCCAATTATCATGTGTGCCAAGTTTCAAAACATGCGTGTCAGCCTGCTGGTCGGAGTTCGAGATGGAAATTAGGTCAATCCAAGATGGCGACCGAGACTTTTAACTAATCGGCTTCTTAGGAAGCAGGCACAGCCGTAGAACGGTACCGCATATGTATGTGAAATAGTATGTAAATCCATCAAGTACTTTCGGAGATATCAGCACGGACAGACAGACAGACAGACAGATAGGCAAAATCTACCATATGAAAAAAAATTCTTTATCAACCTGTGGTGACGAGTGTTAATAAATAATATAACCCACTGAATTTTGCAAATCAAAACAAGATTTTCAACATCTGGAAACCAAACCAATTTCAAGGATAAGTTCATAGCGCTAAATTATTTTCTTTGTTCAAAAATCAAATTCCGCAAATAGGAAACATTTCTAGTCAGTATCTATGGATATCGCTCCATATTCAAGTCGGGAATATGTTTGCCACTGAGCTTTAGTCATTCCGAAGGTAATTTAAGCGCGAAATATCAGGGCTAGTTCGCTAAACAAGGTCCTTGTGTAAGAGAATGATGTCGAATATATCACTTTTTCCCGTCATTACCATTTTATACACCAAATCATTGCATTCTCAAGGTAAAGTAAAGGTATCTGAGTATAAAAAACTGAAAACTCCCAGGAAATCAAGATCCTAGCTTGGGAGGATGAGGTCAAATAGATAGCAGATATTTGTTGAATTCCCTGGAGTGATTAATTAGGGTACCGGTAATGTTATTCTTTAGGGACTCTGAATGCCAAGGAGAGCGGGGACATAAATCCCTGCTGCGTAAGGCCCCGGCTTGCTCGAATGAGGTTAGAGAGAGTTTGTGCCTCGATCTTACTATCTGGAAAGTCATATACCAGAGGGACCTGCATATTGCGTATCGACTCTCGCCTAGTAGCATTTGCTAGACCCTGTGTTGAATGTGACGATTTAAATTAACGTAACAAAACCTTATTGCAGAACCTTGTAAACAGGGCTATATCATCAAGCGCCTCCACTCGAAGTTTCTCAAATTTGGCGATGCATATCGCATACTGATAACACAATACGAGCGTAACGTGCAAGATGTATGGCGGTACGTTTTGTAACTTGTGTCTAATTCCGCTTAATCCGGGCCTAGGGGCCGTGTGAACCTATGTATCTCAAGATCATCATCATAGGGTTCATATGAACAGTCTCAATCATAGCGTGACTGGGATACATCATACTCTAGATAACGACTTTACAACGTACATCCTATGGATTAAGAATACTAATCAGCGATACGGATTTGATATTTTTGGAACATCATGATGTTTTGCTGGCATCATTGAAAACTGTTGACAGCTTATCTCTTACAGGAAATTAGCCTAGTTTCTATATATACTATGATTTATGCTTTTAATTTGATACTAATGGTATTATATGAATTAGGTCTTTGGCTTATGGACGCGGAAATTCTTTAATGGACGACGGCTGAATATTGAATGAAGGATTAGACGTTTGTATATCTGGAGTACTGTATTTACGTCATTCGTGTTTGCCCCATATGGGTTGTTCAGTGCATGAATTTGTTGTTAGGCGAGTTACAATTCCGCCTTATAAAGGCGTATGAAGTCCATTACGACATGTCTGGGGCCTATACTCCTTACACCAAATTGACATTTCTAAAAGGGTTTATGCACTATCTCAGTATTTTAAAGAGATAGGTGGGGTAAAAGAGGCGGTTAAAATGGAAAGCGTATTGTCGAAGGCTAATGTCGTGTTTCTTTGGATAATTTTTTTCTGAAATGAAAACCGACGAAAGACGGGGAAACCACGGCCCCGCGAATCATTGTTTTCTTTTATGTGGATTCAATTGATTCCGGATTAGCTCTCACCTTTGATAATCCAGAAATTTGACTTTTCTTTAAAAAAAGAACCATTTTCGCAGACGCTCCCAAAGTGAGAATTGTGCAAAATTCATACTTTCAAATAAAATTTAAAGAAAGTCCCGGGTGACGTCATAAGATTTTAGAATTATAGTATTCATTATCTTTCCATAATTCCCCATTTGATGCTAAGCAAAATAATTACCACTATTGGGCATCAACTAAAAAAAGTTATGATCATATAACTACCTATTCCTGTTTATAGATCCAGCTTCACGAAACCCACACATGGGGCGGGGCTTCGGCTTACCACAGCACATATATATATATACATAGTGCGTCATGGAATTAAATGAATGAATTAAACTTCGATCATGCACTCGGCTGGACGCTCTCCTAACGAAGGGATTTTCCCCAAACTAAAATTAAACATCAATCTATAATTGCTAGAAGGGATGAAGGGGGTCTATAGATGATTCATATGCAAACTTTGCGTCATACTTGAACATTTAATGAATACAGTTAATAGCTAAAAGTATACAGTATACTACAATAACATGATTTAAAATTATTTCTGCCAGGGCATAAACTAAAAAAAAGTTATGATGATATAATTTGGCTTACAACAGCGAACTATAATTATGCCAAATTGCTGCCTGAGAAGAGAAACCCACACATGGGCGCGGTTTTGGTTTACCACATATGCTGGCCGCGTCCTCCTAATTAGGATAAAAAATTTCCCGAGGAAAAGCAATTTCCGTACAAAGCTACATAGTTTTGCCATACGTCAGCCATCTTGGACGCGGTCTAAAACTGACGAGATATCCTCAAGTCTTTTGCTAATAATTCCTGAATCAGGCATCTCTATTGGGCCTAATTCATCGCAGCCTAGCTAAGCATGTTTTGCAAACTGTGGTACGGGACCATGGGCCTAAACAAACCCATAATATGTTATTGAAATGTACTTCGGCTTGTTAAAGATCCAATAGATAGTAAACCCTCCGGCGAAGTGAAGGTCAAATGAAAGACAAATTTCAACACTATCCAAATATATTTTAACTTCATTTATACGATTTTTTCTAACCGGGTAAGAAGTACTTAACTTTTATATGGTAACTGATAAGTACCAAATCAATTTGAATCTTGCATTTAATTTCCTCGATTCTGATGAAACATGCACATTGGAACAGTGGATCTGTGTTGAGACTCAAAGTATACATACCTTAAGTTTGAGTCAAATATTAGAAAGCGCATACAAAGATTAAAATATATGTATTAACGCAGTATGACGTCACCGGACCTAGATATGATCACAACAGTCCACCATAAAAGCTCATGCGTTATTTGCGGTTTACTCTGTGTAATAAAATCGTAAAAAATGACAAAAACTATTTTCAGACATCGTTTCCAATGGTCTTTCATTTGATGTAAACTTTACTTGAGTGTTTACGATCACTTTAACAAAAAACTGAACATCGTTTTTAATCGAAATCAATACGTCATACACATGTATAACAGGGTGGAATCAAATACCACTATGTCGAGTAAATCTGATAAAGAAGATTGACCTCGTAAATGTACATTTGGGAAATAATGTTCTGGTTCCAGGCTATATGAATAATTCACAACCAGCAGTGATTAATACAACAGACATATGGGGAGATTAATACTGCTTGGAGTTTGGAAAAAAGGCACAGGAAAGAACAAAGATTTCTGACAGTTTTTCTCGTGAGATAGATCAGGGTAATACGTTTCCACCTTCTCTTGTTTTGTGGGCTATGCTGGAGAACATCTGGCTTCTTTACATCGACCATCACTAAACGTGATGTGTAAATTGGGAAAGGGTAATTAGTTTTCATGTCGCCAAAATTTCTACCTTGGAGGTCATCTGGAGAGTTGAATTTGCTCCTCACCAGTCCGTGTCTGAACATAGCAGGTATATAATACAAAAATAAATTCGGCTCAATAATGCTCCTAGGATACGGATACTAGTGGTCATACACCTTAATTTGTACCCTGTTACACCACAACTATATAATCGGAAATATTATATGTTTTTAATTGAACGGTGATATCTTTTGAATAGAAACAATTGAAGTATCCGATTTTAATCGAATCGTTTTAAAACACACTATTCTCTTTGACGCTATAGGAAATAGGGACTTGACGGTTTCCCATTATAGATTCCGGTATCTCAACAAATTAAGTTATCCAGTGTGAATAGACCATTTGCCAGTTTCTCGATGTTATGGATTGGCGCACATAGGGGACACCGAACGGTTAAGCTTAACCGGAAATGTATAAAACATATAAGCTCAAACAGAAAAAACGGGCTAAAAGAACAAACGATGATGATTATTCCCAAACAGACGGAAAGATATCAAATAAAAGGGTTACATATCAAATCTAATATAGTTTACATTTTCGCACCAAATATTTAATATTTCTTTCCAGCCGCTTTCGACTAATTAGCACATCTAATGCTTTGGCCCGCCAATTAATCGAAGCAAGCAACACCTGCAAGTCGCGTGCCTGAAATCGACACGGGTTGGAGAGTCCACAGTATGACAGCTATAGGGGCGTGCTAAAACGCCATTAACGAGCAAAATGATGCAAGCGTGACCCTTGGTTTGAGAATACATGTGAAATTCTCCCGTCATCCAATGATTTGATTGTGTACCTATCATACATTCAAAAAGGTTTAATGACATCAACAACTTTGAATAAATCTCCGCGGAAAAAACTGTTCTCCAACTTTAATTGGCCCCATAATGTACGGCAAAAGGATGTACAACAACATATACAGGCTAACGATAACTTTTGATATCCATTTCAATCCTATTACCCTTCTGGGCGAGTTCAACTGGACACGCGAAGAAAATTATGACGTCATATAATCCACACCGATTGGTTGTGAAGTGGAATCTATTGGAATTAGATCCCACCTGGGCTTCTTTACATGTAATAATGTTTAAGAAATAATGTTTTCATAGGCGTTCTGAATCGCCAAATATTTTAGGGCAAGAGCGAAGCCGCGCAGTAGTATATAGAACACGGATTGACTCAACAGCGCCTCACTGCGCATGCGCGAGAAACCGAAAGTGGTCTGATGTGCACAGGAGTGCTCTGCGCAAGTGTGACGTCATGTATGACGTCACTTCCGGTCTTCGTGAATCGGGCGTGCCATGAGTAGGACTGGGTGACATACATCTAAGTCGTCGGAGTTTTACATCCGGGTTCTTGAGGGGGGAAAATGTATGTACTGACATGTATCTGGATTTTTGGTCTGTGTGCGCAGGTGTTTTCTGCGCAAGTGTATGACGTCACTTCCGGTCTGCGTGAATCGGGCGATGGTCACGTGACCTTAGGGGGATGTATTCCTCCGCGGTGATGCTGTCTGGCGGTGATGCGGTCGTGGGGAGAAGCCCCCGCGGATAGAAAGTACTCCCAAATATGTGTGTTTTCGTGAGAATCATCTTGTCCGGGTCCTGGTTGATTTGACTGGTGGCTGTAAACAGGCTCTGATAGGCTCGAATGAAATTTCCGAGTTCAAATTTCGGTGTTAAGGTCGTGGCTGGAACCTGTTGTCCGTCCACATACAGGGCCACAAAATTGATGCCGAAATGTCAAACGGGTTCTCTGGTTAGGCTCCGCTGAAACTGGTATTGTCCACACAGGCCATGAACAATCGCTTGGGTAGTTCCCCCAGGAACTGGTTTTCTTTGTTGGCGCTCATATTTCGAGCGGGCACAGAGAACACTTTGGTTTGCACACGTCGGATAGGGTACTGGGCTGGTTTTGTTTCCAAGACTTTGAGGTGTCCCAATTGAACGGTTGGATTCGGTTTCACTTTTCGGACATACAAGACTGCGTCTTGGATGACGATCTTATAGACGGCTACATGCCCGTCTACGCCAGTGGCCATCAAGGCGAAGGTCGGAGGCGCCGGTATCAGTCGGATTTTGATGGGGATCTTGCCTGAAGAGGTCTGCGTGCAGTCGACCCATGAGATCCACCGAGGCGCCGTTCGCGGTGAAAGCCTTCCGTTTGTTATATCCCTCATTGTCCACCGGGCCCATGTGCTCGGATGAGTCCTGGTAGAATAAAGCGGCTGTCAGCTGAGATTTAGATTTTTTAGCCTCTCGTCCATACGACAACACCGTCTCGATGTGGGTTCGATAGGGGTACGTTTTGGTCGAGTCACTGATGAGTGCAGCCAGAGATTCGTCGGGCCCACCGTGGCATTGTCGACGGTTCTCGAGCCATACCCATTGACGACCTTGGCTTTCACATACAAGTACGTATGGGCTAAATCCACATAGGCCGTATCCGGATTACTGATGGTGAACTCGATGGGCCCTGTTTCGTTGATGCTGGAGAGCGGGAGATGCTCCACCCATAATCCATGTTCGGCGCTGGTCTATGTGGGCTGGACGGTCCACAAATCAAATTCACTGTTAGTGGAAGGACATGTTTAAGAAAAGATATCCTGGGTCTTCGATGTGCGTCGTCGCTTGGTCGGCCGTCGACTGGTGCGTGGTCTCGACGGTGCAGGTCTTTTATTCCCTACGGTGCGTTGTGCTTTGGCGACCAACACACCTCTTGCTTCTTTGGCTCGCCGTTTCAGTGCTTCTTTGGGTGCCGTACCACCCAAGACATCACCGGCGACTTGCAGTCCACTGCGTACCGCTTGTTTGCCGATCGCTTTCACCCCAGGCGTCACCAAGGGCAGGAACGTTTTGACGATGCTCCCGAGTATGTTCACCAGCCCATGTCCTCGTTGCATGCGTGCGACGCTAAACACCGGAATAATAGTCCATATAGCTGCGTGCATCGCACTCGTAAGGTACTTTCATTATACAAGTTGGGAGAACGTGCTTGTCGGAAATGAAGTGTCAGCACCAGTTTTCCTCGTTCGAATGCGACCGGTCGTCCCGTGTCATCTCTTATATTCACCGTGATAGTGTTGATGTCGGTTTGTCGTACGGGTAGTTAGAGCATGTGGGTAAAACTGTGGATGACTTGATCCCCATACGTCTTTTTAATGGGGACCACCCGTAACAGAGGTGTGTTGACATCGCCCACGATGTGGTTATCGACCACGTCCGAGTAGACGTAGAGTCCGTACATACACGACTTCATATCCATCGGGATCTGGCCATGGTCCTCGGATGGACCCGTATAGGTCGGGTGAGCGAGACCCAACATTTGCTGTAGGATAGGACTCAGTACGCCACTCACGTTGGCGGTAAGGATGGTCTGTGCCTTGTTGTTGTATGCGTTGTAATCGAAGTCCACGCGATTCATGAAGGGAAAGGTTTTTATGGGGTTTGAAGTATTTGTGACCTCTCGTAGAGATTTATAATGCAACAGTCTTGTCAGCCCCTGCATGGACTCCTTGCAGGTATCGTATTGGCCTTCGGGGAGGGTGAGTCGGGTGTCTTCACCTTCGTAGGTCACCTCGTATCACACTTCATTGGCTCGCACGTTGCACCACGAGTAAGGGTATTGGATATCCACGAGGCCACATTCCCATCGTCCAGGTAAATGCAACGGTTGCGGTAACTGGGTCACGTACTTGGCCAAGGTGTTGTCAGGAAACACATCGGCCAGCTTGTCTTTTGAACGATGCAGGTACACTCTTCAGGACTTCGTCTTCGAGCCACTGTGGGCTGTGGGTGGTACCCCTGGTAATGGCGGCTGTTGAAGCGGTGCTGAGGTCGGCGGTGTGTCGCGTGGTGGTGGTGCTGCTGGGGTAGAGAGGGTTTTGTATTGGTCCATAAAGGCCATTTACCGCTGAAGCGTCTCATTGTACTGTTGTACTTTCTCACTGTCGCTTAACCCCGGTCTTTGTTAGATCTGACGCATCTCTTCATCGAGGGTGTTTATCGTCTTCACCGTAGGTGGGATGGGATACGGCGATTGGAGGTTTTGAAGAAGCCGAGGTTCGATGAACACCATTTTTTGTGTGGTTCAATGTCGGCCGAACAGTCCTCCCAATACTGAACCCAACACGGAAGCGGCCAACGGTGCTAAAATGGTCCAGAGAAAGCCGCCTTTCTGTAAAATCTTTTTCTTTTGTGTTTGAGAGACTCGCTTCTGGACTAGAGTTCGGAGACATTACAACCGTCTAGTCCGTCATCCATAATTCAGCCGTCGTCCATTAGAGAATATCCGCGTCCATAATCCAAAGACCTATTCCATATTCCATATAACAGTATTAGCACCAAATTCAAAAAGACAATCATAGTATACATACACATAGGTTTGTTTCCTGCAAGAGAGAAGCGGTCAACAGTTTTCAATGATGCCGGCAAGACATCATGATGTTCCAAAAATATCAAATCCGTATCGCTGATCAGTATTCTTAATCCATAATTCGTTGTAAAGTCGTCATCTAAAGAATGATGTATCTCAGTCACGCTTTGATTGTGACTGTTCATATGAGTGCCATGAGGATCTTGAAGCACATGGGTTCATACGGCCCCTAGCCCCGGGTTAAGCGGAATTAGACACAAGTTACGAAACGAAGCACCATAGATCTTGCACGCTACGTTCGTATTTTTTATCAGCATGCGATATGTATCGCCAAATTTGAGAAACTTTGAGTGGAGGCGTTTGGTGGAATAGCCCTGTTTTATAAGTTTCTGTAACAATGTTTTGTGACGTTGATTAAAATCGTCACATTTAACACAGGATCTAGCAAATGCTACTAAGCGAGATATGTATACGCCATATGCAGGTCCCACTGGAATATTACTGTCCAGAAATGGATAGTTTACGATGTCGAAATTGTAATCATCTCTTTTGTCATAAAGTCGACGAGAGAGAATGCCCGCTTCATTTTTATAGAGATATAGATCTAAATATGATGTGCCTGTGGGGCTGTCTGTAGTTTCCTTCAAATCCAGTGAAGGTGGAGATATATCCTTCACTGCGTCATTTATATAGCGATTATCCACAGCGAGAAGATCGTCTATATAGCGTTTGGTGAATGAGAATGAACGGGCTTTGAATGGAGCGGTTTTTGAAAGCGCCTGCATATAGTCATATTCATAAGAGAACAGATACAGGTCAGCCAACAGGGGTGCACAATTAGTACCCATTGGAATACCTATATGCTGTTGATATATTGTGTTCCCAAATTGTGTTATGCTTGGCCAACTTGGTCTTCTGAGTCGGCGTCAGTGGTACGTTGCCTTTTAACAGGTTGTACCCGATTTCGCACAGACAGCGTACAAGGTCAGTGTCCGCACCGCGTACAATGGTTCTGACCAACTCGGGTGGGGCCGTCTTCAATACACGGAGCGTCGGGGCGTGCTTTCGTACTCGCGCAGGCATCATGTACAACTAATGCTAGAATCCACAACCCTGCCCTTTTTATCCTTTTGTGGGCTACCTGCTGAATATTCTTTCACTTCAGAGACAAAGTCAACCATGATGTTGTATTATTTCTTTTATTATCCCCAACATCAAACACACACCCCAGCTGGAGGAGCCGCTGTGGGAGTGTTTACATTATTTTTGTATGTACACGTGGTGGGTCTCTCCGGGAAAGATACCGGTCCGTAGTCTAAGGTAGCCGGGGGTGGCTTGCTCCAGGTCGAAGAGCATATACTCGTGCTAAGGGGTTGTCACATCTTTAAAAGCTTCCAACGCAAACGACGTGTGGCCGGGGTACATCTGTCTCGCCAGGTGCAGCAGTTGAGTGGTATCTCTCGGATTTTTGAAGACCATCAGGTAGTGGGCATTTAAGCTGATGTTCCGATGTTCTTTGTTTTTACTGAACAGATTCTGCACAATGTAGATGATGCTGAGCCGTCGATGATGGCTGCCTTTGGTAAAGAGTTGGGTGACCCGCGCATCCGTCTCGGCCATGAGATCATCCAGAACCACCAACATGTCCGGTTCCAAATCGGCCAAGTTGGGTAGCCCTTCCACAAACGTGATGTGGGGCATTTCTGCATACGCTGCCTGCCATTCTCCGTAACGCCACACGACTCGGGGAATGGGTGGGGTGATCATGCTGTCGGTGTGTTGAAGGAGTTTCTGGACGAAGTGCGTCTTGCCGGAACCCGTCGGTCCTGCGATGACGCAAGTGAAGGGATGTTGCCGCTGGGGGTCCATGGTTGGAAGTGTATCCGCTGTCTTGGTAACCCGCTCTTGTAAATTTGGCACGAGTGAACTAGGGTGGTGGGTACAACAACAACGTCGGTCGCCGTTGTCGATGGGCGTTCACTGTGAGTGATGAAATCCGGTGGGTTTTCAGACGTAGTGGGTGTACTTGGTATAGAGCTCGATGTCGACGGTATACTTGGTGTGGAGCTCGATGTGGCTAGTACACGGGGTGTGGTGATGATGATGACTGGGCTCGTTTCGATAACGAGGTTGACTGATGTAGAGATGATCTGTAGACTGGTTTGACTACCACTCGCGGCTGGTGTTCTAGGTTGGTTAAATAGAGTGCTGAGATAGGCTACGTCGTAAAGCACACCCCGTACAACACACCCCGAGTATATCTTGGGCCGGGGTGGGAGTTCCTTTCTGATTTTTTTTTCTTTGGCTTCTGCCAGCACATCGTCCATGACAAATGACCAGTCCAACTCGTCTGATGACCGCTCTTCCTCCGTAAGCATTTGATCCACATCTGCCACGGCATCTTCCAATGCAGACCATAGAACTGGGTGAAGGGTAAAATGCACTGTACCTCCATCTAGCCGAGTCAACTGAGCAAAGAAGGGGCCACGTCGGACGTACACATCGTGACACAAGTGGTTGAGGTCGCCGTCCAGTTCACCAGACAACACCCGTTTGAATTTGGTCCAGCCCTCCCGGGACAGACGAATGTTAGCCGGGCACGGTTGTGTAGGGTCCGCATCACAGATGTCTCCCACCTCCTCCACGATGTCGACCTTATCAGCATAGACGTGCAGGAAGACCTCGGGGGTCAAGCTGAGAAACGCTCGTATTATATCCTGCGTCATGGTCAGCACGTGAATGACACACACTCTGACTGTCTCTCGTACTTATAGGGAGGAAATGTTTATGACGTGAGATCAAAGGATCGGGTGGTCATGTCACTGGGCTGACTGAGCCTATCGGATTAATCTGTCGTCCTCCGATGGTGGACTACCGTCTTTATCCAGGACATCTCTGTAGGTCACGGAGGTGAGAATCGGATAGTCCCTCTCGTCTTCCTCCTTGTCGCGGTTGATGATTTGCTCATTGGGTTCTACCGTCGCTTCACTCAGGGCACGAGCCCAGCCCAACTGAACAGCTGACCGCTCGTCCGGTGTAAACAGCTGGCCCACAATACGCACCACTTTCTCGAAGGCTGTCCACAGATCGGGGTCTAGGGTGAAGCCTCGCGTCGGGTCCTGGTAACGGCCAGGCGTGGGAAGGAGGGTCCACGGTGTAGGTAAATGGCATTGTCTATGTGGATGGGGATTCCGTCGAGCTCACCGCTCAACACCCGTTTAAATTTAGTCCAGCCGTCACGGTGTAGCGTAACCGTATTCGATACGGTCTCAGCGCGCGACCAGCAAACATCTCCACGGTCTTCAGCGATGGTGACTTTATCCTCATAGACGTGTAACCCCACCTGGGGTGTAAGGGGAAGCATGGCTCGTAGGACTGGTGACATGGTTGACCAAATGACGAATGACGCACACTCGTATTGATGGTCAGGTCCCACTGTCATTGTCCCAGCGTCAGTGGTCAATAGGGCAAAAACCATTGTGAGGCCAACGAGCCGTCGCTGGTTCCGGCGTGAGAGCTCGTGGTCCATCGCCCGGGCATCACAGATGGCTGTCATAGTCGAGTAGTGGTGGGTGATAGCACACCTCTCCATCGAGTCCACTCTGTCGAGGACCGCTTCTGTGAACTCTTTCAGTATCTGGCGTCGGCCCTCGTTGTCGTCGCCATCTCCAAATATGGACCGAACCACTGCTCTGTAACCCGTGAGTGAATTAACCACGGTCGCATGCTGTAAAATGCGAGTAGCATGGGGATGGGTCTCCGTAGGAATGGGGGTGTGGGGTCCAGAGGGTCGTGTTTTATAGACCATGTCACACATGCGGGCCTATACGTAGCTGTACGGTTGTAGTCCGTGATACGTACTATTCTGATTGGTTAGTCCAAAAAAGAGAGCAACAACAACATTGCGTATTACACATTTTATTAGCCCCTCCATCACAGTCCATACACGCTGGGAGAACCTCTATGGGTGTGTTTACAACTCACTTATGCTATTGTCCGTGTATTCAAACGTCCATTGTGCTGATCTCAGACTGCTCTTGTCCAATCAGAAGCCGACCCTCAGAATAAGTATAAATAATGTTGAGGACCCGGATGTACACGCACTCGGCCCCATACTATATTGCTATGGCGTGACCTCGTGTTGTGGTCTTAATCCCGGAGTCCAAGGATAACCCGCGCAGGCGTGCGGCCGGATAACCCGCGCAGACGTGCGGCCGGACAACCCGCGCAGGCGTGCGGCCGGATAACCCGCTCAGGCGTGCGGCCGGGCCCCGGGGGGAAAAACGGTGGGAAACCCCGGATGTTGAAGAGGTCCCGGATGTTGAAGAGGTCCCGGATGTAAAGACGGAGGGACGACGCACTCCACTCCAGAGGGAGAAAATCCCACTGGGAAACCCGGATGTTTAAGAGGTCTCGGATGTTGAAGGTCAGTTTAAATCATCCACGCATAGGGTGCACTCCAGGGATTCTTCCATTGGGCAAGGATTAGACCATGGGTCCGGTTTTCGGCCACCAGTTGTCGTAAACTCTTCAACCCAAATCACTTATATGCATATATTTTCTGAAAGAGCATGATTAAGCTATTGATATTTTGGAACCCGGATTTGATATTTTTGGAACATCATGATGTCTTGCCGGCATCATTGAAAACTGTTGACCGCTTCTCTCTTGCAGGAAACAAGCTTATGTTTATGTATACTATGATTGTCTTTTTGAATTTGGTGCTAATACTGTTATATGGAATATGAAATAGGTCTTTGGATTATGGACGCGGATATTCTCTAATGGACGACGGCTGGATTATGAATGACGGACTAGACGCTTGTAATTATTTCAAGACATAGCACTACTACGATATAGAAAAATGAATCTCAAACATTCCCCTCCAAGCTTGCTTCATTTTTCCTTGAAAACCCCTTAAAATATCGAAAAATGGTCAAATTCGGCTCAATTTCCAGAAAAATCTGTAAGAGCGATTTCAATTAAACTTCTTACTCACGTTCCCAGGCCCGGTCTCAACTTAAAAAGGCAAAAAAGTGGGGGTCAACCTGCCAGTTTTTTTTGTCAGATTTTCTTCCCGTAAATGAGTTCAGATTTGTGGGCACACCCAAGGGGCATAACTGAGGCAGGACAAAATTTACTCCATGATCCCGATCACCGTGTAGACGAAGCCAGCCATCGATCTGTACGTGCTCGTTTGAAGCGTTGATAATGCTGAATAGGATGGTATTATAGATATAAACTATTAAGAAGACAAGAAGAATTATGATGTAGCAGAACACGGGCAGTTTATCGTATTATGAAATTAGACCGGGGCCATTACTACGAAACTGTGGAGAGCCACCTTAAGTCTAAGATCTAAGGAAAATTTGGAACTCTTCTGTCTTCGGAGGTGGTTTTTGGTCATTTTGATGTAAGCAGAATACCCGGATGTAAAACCAGGGTCCCCGGATGTAAAACATGGAAAAACCCACTGGAAAACCCGGATGTATGATGAATATCCCAATTTTACATGCACCCACCCATGACTTGATAGGCAGGCCCCGATAAGCCCGGAGACCGATATTAGCCCCCACGTGATTGATAGGAGTTTTCTCCTATTGTAGTGGTAAAGTCCGTGTTCCGCTTTTGATATTTTCGGGAGACAAATCCTCCATTTACAAACACCCACCCTGTCTCTCTCAGCAGGCCCCGATAAGCCGGGAGACCGATATTCGCCCTTTTGGATAGGGTTGATAAGAGTTTTCCCCTATTGTAGGGGTAAAGTCCGTGTTCCGTTTTTTATATTTTCGGGGACAAATCCTCATTTTACATACACTCACTCCCCCACCCTACCTCTCTCAGCAAGCCCCGATAAGCTCGGGGGATCGATATTAGCCCTTTTGGATAGGGTTGATAGGAGTTTTCCCCTATTTTAGGGGTAAAGTCCGTGTTCCGCTTTTTATATTTTCGGGACAAATTCTAATTTTACATACACCCACTCCCCCACCCTACCTCTCTCAGAAGGCCCAGATAAGCCCGGGGGCCGATATTAGCCCTGTTAGATAGGGTTGATAGGGGTTTTCCCCTATTGTAGGGGTAAAGTCCGTGTTCCGCTTTTTATATTTCCAGGACAAATCCTAATTTTACATGCACCCACCCATGAATGGATGACCCTGGAGGAGCGCTTCACTTTGACATCTCAGTCGACCCAATCGGTCCACTACGGGCCCCTCTCGCCCCTGAAGATTGCTGAACATTCCAGATGATTCTCACGAAAACCCACGTATTTGGGACTACTTTCTGTCCGTGGAAGCTTCTTCCCACGATCGCATCACCGCGGAGGAATACATCCCCCTAAGATCACGTGACCATCGCCCGATTCACGCAGACCGGAAGTGACGTCACACACTTGCGCAGAAAAAACCTGCGCATACAGACCATAAAACCCCGATACAGGTCAGTACATGCATTTTCCTCCCATCAAGAACCCGGATGCAAAACCTCGACGACCCAGATATAGGTCAACCAGTCCTACTCAGGTCACGCCCGATTCACGCAGACCAGAACTGACGTCATACCTGACGTCACACTTGCGCAGAACACACCTGCGCACACCAGACCACTTTCGGTTTCTCGCACACGCGCAGGGAGGAGCCAGTGACCGAAAAGAAGTTCTATATACTACTTACGTTTCACACATTGGTGAGTATTTATATAAAGCATGGGGTTATTTATTGAGACCCCATACTTCGACATTTCACCCTATGTTCCACTGTACATCAGGGTAGATGGCATGGTTCTTTTGAAGTTCTTTTCGGGTGCAAGATCAGGATCGTTGTGTGTCCGGTCACGTTACCAGTGAGTACGCGCATTTGCTGGAGAAGGAGGAGGAGGAGTGAGGATTGTGGAGAAGAGAAGGAGGAAGAGGAGGAGTGAGAAGTGTGGAGCAGTGAGGAGGAAGAAGGAGAGTGGTGATCATGACGGCTTTGGGCATTGGCGTAAATTGTAAATATGCCCTCTCAGTACGGAAGCAGTTTTAGAGATATGTGGGCCATACTTGGTCCAAATGTGACGTGGCTGGTGTGATATTAATGCCGTCGTTGTGTATAGTGACATCGTCGTCATATAATGTTTATCTGTGATGTCTTTGATACCAGGCGCACTTGGGGATTAGTATAGAAAGGGCATCTGAGGAATGATTCCTACCTTGAGCCGTCAGTTCGCTCTTGTCCACCCCTAGGCCTCTTCGGGTAACCCGGGATAGCTTAGCGGCAACATGTCATGGAAGAACTGTTTTCTAACTCTGACCTCATGTTAGAGTCTCTATGGGAGGTCACTCTATATCCTCTTCCAGGTGACGCTCGGTCAATACTTGGATGGGTGACCAGGTGCTGTACTGACTGGGCTGATCAGTGTCCAGAATAATAGGAACTGTGGACACTCTCGTGTTCTGGCACATGTAGGCACCGTCGTGATATGACTGAAACAATGTTGAAAACGACGTTAAATCCTACTCACTCACTCACTCACTCACTTGGTTTTGATGATTACCGTCATTACAAAGGACAGTAAGCAATCTGTTCATAGATTACTATGGCTGTTTTTTTTGGTGTAATTCGGGTGCACATATGGATGTGCGCCTGGTGTAAATTATCCTATCAAGTTTCCTCGATCAACGCAGCGCTGGTTTATAGCCGCTGTTAAAAATACGATCGCTTCCGTCTTCGCTCAGGCTTCCCTGGGACCAGTTCTCCGCATCAGCAAATGAGCTCCCCATGTCAGTTGATAGACTCTCAGTGTCTCTACATAATTATCTGCAAGAGGCGGGCTTACAGGCTTATGACACCTCGGCGTATTCGTACCCATGTATATACTTCCGGTATCGTAGCATATCGTAGTTTCTGATAAACGCTCTTCCGCACGCGCCATGTTGGACAACGAGTCTGCTCGTTTTTGGAATAGACGTAACACAGTAACGCCCGCCAACGACTGTCTTTCCCCTCAACGTCCTGGCGAATCATGCCTTAGTGCCATGAAATCAGATACACTCACACCTGCTGCCTGTCACCTTAACAGGGCGGATGAGCTTTCCTGTCAATTTCCCAACAAGGAACAACTCTGTCCTTGCTCAATGGATTTTTTCTCAAATACATGGATGGGAATTAAGGAATACATGACCTTGCTTTATGGCCTTAGCCATTTACCTTTTATATTTGACGTGACGGACGTCATTTCCGGTAGCGACGCCGTCACCATGGCTATCCAGTTTCCAGTGATCTGACCTCTCACCGTTATTGCGTTGAAGCGGGCGTTACCGAGTTGAGACGGTGTCTGTCTCGTAGAATTAACTCTCAAACTGGTTCGAAACCGTCATATGTCCACACCAGTTCCATTGTGTACTTGCTTGGTCCAAGTTTCACTATTCCTACAGTTGTCGCCCCTGACATTACGTATAGTATTTCAGTAAGATCCCAGCATGCCGTATTTACAACCCACACCGAATCATATTTCAGATTCCCTTTCTATACTACTACCCGAGTGCGCATGCGCACAACTTTGTCATAGATAAACGTGTTAGATAGACGTCAAAAACATATTATAAAGGTCACAAAAGACATACGTGCTGGGTGCGTACACTCCCAATGATGTCAAATGTGTGAAAGTCACAGTGATCACCATATCCTTCTCCTCCTTTCACTCCACCTCTGCTCCTACTCACTACCCCTCTCATCTCGAGCTGCTCGCTCCTACTATATCTTCCACCTCGAGCAAATGTGCATTCGTTTTGCTGACGTCATCGGACACAGAACGACCCTGATGCTCTGTCCAACGAGAGCTTCAATAAAGTCATGCCACTAGTCGCGCCTATGCGTATAATGGGGCTGCTTGATGTGGACTGACTATACATCGTTTACACCCAAGGTCATACAATCCACATCTTGTTTACGCGCTCATCCGGATATGCCATTTAACTATTTCCCCATGTGCATATCACCGGCCAACAACAGCATGCTAAATTATTTGAAACGCGACTTTCATCAGGACACCAATAACGACACATTTAGACCACGTATGGCCCGCATCTCCCCAATAAAATCTCCCATGTGCATGCCCTTTCTCTTCTGCTCCCGGAGTGCGTATGTGCGTATCACTAACAAGAGCCCGTTCTTTCCCACATGTTACTACCTCTATGTGTTAGTTTTTCATCTTAGTGGTGTATATAGGAGCATAATCGGGAGTGCGCATGCGGCCGTCTATGCGCTTTCTCTACTACTCTCTGGGTGCGCAGGCCCACAATGACGTCAATGCCACACAGTTAAACTGTTTGACTATACACAGCGAAAGGTTTCCTTAGAGCGCCTGCATTGGACCCATTATATCCCACATAGGCTCACTTTACATCCATGGTCCCACAATGATGCATGCATTTCAACCAGAACTACGTTTTCCCTGCTTCTAAAAACACCACAGTTGACCTCACGTCACGTGAATTTGATACACTCTATGGTCCTCCCCATGGTCCGCCTCAACATCCCAATTCAAATGTCAAATGTCACGCTCCATTTACGTCTCATTTACGCATCATCTCCATCTCTGCGGAAGTTAGATAAATAATATATAGCCCTCACGGGTTTGAGGGCTATAGGTCGGCCCCAGTCACCTCGAGGGTTTTAGATAATTTTATTACGAATCACCCACCTCTGAAACTGCCGTACATCTAATCTCCATCCCCTCCTGCGCACTATTTTAAAATCTTGCGCACTATTGTGAAATAGTGACGCATATATCGCCGTCTGAATTTTCCAGTTGAAAACTTCAACTCTCTACGCGCCATGTTGGTGACATCACGGTATATGTGTGCTGGCCGTTTGCAATTGAACATGGCGCGTATAAAGTGGAAGTTGTCGACTGGAAAATTCAGACGGCGATATATTCGTTACTATTTCACAATAGTGCGCAAGATTTTAAAATAGTGCGCAGGAGGGGATAGAGATTAGATGTACGGCAGTATCAGAGGTGGGTGATTCGTAATAAAAATTATCTAAAACCCTCGCTGGAGGTGACTGGGGCCGACCTATAGCCCTCATACTCGTGAGGGCTATATATTATTTAGCTATGCGGATGTAAGTATAGGTTTCACACTTATAAACTACTTCTGAGATTCGTCAGTGTATATGGTGATGCTATCAGCAGCTCCTTTTGTAAGGTTAGAACACACCGAGTGGATGTGTTTATGGGCATCTCATCACATATTCGCTTAATTAGATACCATCCCCCCGGGCACACTTAAATAAGAACGTGAAAGTGAATGGGATTCCCTCTTGTCGTCCAATGTCACAGCTCGAGTAGTTCTGTTAAGACAACGAAGTGTTGTCTAGATTTTTGAAGATCTAATCGGTAGCCTGAGGGATAGTTTCACCTGTACACGGACACGTAATAAACAACTCTCGAAATGAAAGTATTTGGAAAGTGTGAGTGCATGTTTAGCATTCAATCCCCCGTATGTCAGACGAACAACACAAACGTCGTACGTAAATGCTGTGTTGTCGGTGTCTGATATTGTACCAATAGTATTTCGGTTTCTGTAGACGTGCAGGACGTAATTTGGTGCCGTGTGCCTGAAGCATCTGGAGTTAGTTGTGTGATATGCTTCGCGTATATGTACTGTACAGCCGTGAAGACAGTGTCCGAGTTGTACGAAATATGGGTATGTCAATTTGCATGTGCACTATAATCTGTCAAAAATCAGTAGTTAACTCTGCATATTTTCCTTTTTGCATCGTCTGTAACAAACTGTACTCTACAAAAGGACCATCATTACTCAGTGATATCGATAATATGATCACGCTTGAAATAACTTAATTGAAATAACTTGTAATTCTCTCCATATAAAACTCCAGTACAGTTGTTTCATGTACCGGGGCCCAATTACATAGGAAGACGTTATAATGTATTCATGTTCGCTAGCACAAAGGTCAACAATGCCGTATACGGTCGTAAAGGTGTATGTGGTTTATCTTTCGGCAATTTCACTGGGCATGAGATATAAGCGACACTCCCATGGACCGTCTATTATTACTTAAGGCAGAAGAGAACGTTCATTTCTAGAGGTTGAATGTTTTTTTAAATTCCAGTATTTTTCCATCAGGTTAAGAGAAGATGATCCATGAAAAAAATGGGGAGTCACCATAATCGTTAAAATAATATGGCAGAACAATGCATGTATTCCACTTAAAAGCCATAACACTGAATACATAGGGATTTTTTTTTTTTTTTGCTTGATGCTTAATAAATCAAACTTCCCTAGGTCAAATTTTCCTCATTTTGCTATATAATGCTAAACACGTATAGTTCTTGTTAGTTAGGTAATAAAAACAGGGGGACACCATACTTTCTTAGAAAATATTAGCAATGTAACAGATAAACTGAGCCTTTCCAGTCCTATTTCCGAGTGAGGGCGGAGAATCGGGGTGGGGGCAGAAAATATTATTGAAGATTAATTTATCAGCCATTTACTAGTTTCCTTTTTGTTGAAATTGACTAAGAGTGAATTTTGGGGATGTCAGAGGCATAATTTTCAACCTCGGGAGCACTTTGCACCTTCCAGCCGTTGAATCTAAAATGCCACCTTTTTGGTCAGTCATATCACACTATGGAACCACCAGTAAAACGCATAAACGGTTCTGTTGTGTCCTTTGTTGATTGATATCCCATGATATCCCATGATATCCCATTGATATCCCATGATATCCCATGAAATCCAGATTGTTTTGAAAACTTCGACAAATCACCATGTTGTAGCCCCATAAGAGCAGGAAAATGAATGTTAATGTAGGGTCAATATTGGTCGTCCGATGATCAGTAGAGGCGAACACACAGTCTTGCATTGATTAAATAAGTGAACTTTACTTTAGCAAAACGAACATCGATATTTACAGGTTACACAATGATCCTATAGTTTGTTGGGAAATTCCTCAACTATAACTGGTCTACAGGGTCGGTACAAGTCCGCAACCTGGAATCTGCCATCTCCCTCTTTGGAGTCACATTTATAGTTCATATCACTATTGAACCTAGTTACGTACACAAAGGATTACTCTTGGTTACATGACAAACACTACCTTGCCTGGACACGAGCGGACTATCAACGCTCCGAGGACAATTCAAGTTAACAGACGACTTTACAGAATAAACTTAACGAAGCTAGTATTGTCTATTGTGCCACAACGATAATAACTTCGCCTGCTCCGTGCATTTACACTTGTACATATTAATCTACTGCTAAACTGGAATACAATCGAAACATATAGTAAAGTTACCTTTACTATATCACCCACTTGTTTAATTAAAACACGTCCCGTGTTTGGAAAAAAAAAATCGCTAACCTCTAAGTGATGTGAAACGAAACGCTCATGAAGGTGGATAAGGATTATTAACCAACCAAAGACACAGGTTATGGAAATACCTTTACAACATTACCCCCTCGGCTGATGAGATACGTCCTCGTATCTCCGAAAAAAAAAATTCGAAAGAGCGTCTACTTTAAGTATAGTGAAAGTGTTGGAAGTGAATGATAAACGATAATGTCACTTCGTCGAAATCCTTTAAAATATCCTGCAATGGTTGTGTGAACATGTAGGGCCAAACATTTCGTGTTTTGCCACGTTGATCAGAAATCTGCTTGATTTCAATGCATGCGACAGCATAGTTGCGTGACTCGATACTTTTATCAATATCCCTTCTCACAGTATTTAATGTGTCTGTAACAGGAAATTCTTTCACTATGTTCCATGCTTCAAAAATTCGGACTCCCTTTGGGGTTATGGGTTGGTACCGAACTCTGATTTTTGCAACAGGTTCGCTTTGTATTTCGTTTGATGGTAAGTAGTATATAAAACACCGATTGAGTCCGATTTATGCAAATGAGATGAATTTGTGGGGCAAGTGTGGAGCTCTCGACCAATCAGAAGCGAGTATTTCAAATCCGTCACAGAGCTCTCGTCCAATCAGAAGCGAGTATTTCAAATTGACCAAAAGGCTACCTCCAGCACAGGAGAGTTCCAATTTTTCCAGGTCAAAAATAGTTCCATGTATTCATCCGCGGTGATGCGGTTTTGGCGGCAATGCGGTCGCCTCCGCGGAGAAAAAGTAGTCCCTAGATAAAATGGTCCCATGGGGTCGAGTGAGGTATCAAAGTGAAGCTTAGTGAAGGGGCATCTAATGGGCTGGGTGTGGGGTTGACATATCGGCCTTCTGCGCATGCGCGGTGGCCGAAGGGTATGAAAATAGCCTTTTTGGAGCTAGGGGAGCCCCTAGTGGACCGATGGGGTCGAGTGAGGTATCAATGTGAAGCATTCATGAAGGGGCATCTAATGGACTGGGTGTGGGGTTGAAATAGCGGCCTTCTGCGCATGCGCGGTGGCCGAAGGGTATGAAAATAGCCTTTTTGGAGCTAGGGGAGCCCCTAGTGGACCGATGGGGTCGAGTGAGGTATCAATGTGAAGCATTCATGAAGGGGCATCTAATGGACTGGGTGTGGGGTTGAAATAGCGGCCTTCTGCGCATGCGCGGTGGCCGAAGGGTATGAAAATAGCCTTTTTGGAGCTAGGGGAGCCCCTAATGGTCCAATGGGGTCGAGTGAGGTATCAATGTGAAGCATTCATGAAGAGGCATCTAATGGACTGGGTGTGGGGTTGACATATCGGCATTCTGCGCATGCGCGGTGGCCCAAGGGTATGGAAATAGACGTTTTGGGAGCTAGGGGAGCCACTAATGGGCCGATGGAGTTCTATGAGGTATCCATGTGAAGCCTATGTGAAGGGGCATCCAGTCATGGGTGGGTGCATGTAAAATTTTTCCTGAAAAAAAAAAACGGAAAACGGACTTTATCGAAAAACCTGGGAAAATGCCTATATGGGGTATGAGGGGTATATAGGTCGCCGGGCTTAACGGGGCTTGTCTATCAATAGAGTTATCTCCCCCTAGTTCCAGGGTGGGTGTATGTAAAAATTTTCCTGAAAAAATACGGAATACGGACTTTATCCTAAATTACGGGAAAATGCCTATATGGGGTATGGGAGGTATAGGACCATCCTGGGAAACGTACTTCTATACATTTGCGGTAGGGTTGTGGGGGTCTCGTTTTACTCGTCTCGTCATTTAGAACATGATAGGAAGTGTCCCCGTGCGAATCGGTGAAATTTTTGAAAAAAGTCACCGAACCCCATATAGTCCCATACTGAGGGTATAGGATCAATGTTTGTCCCCCTGGGAAACGTACTTCTATACATTTGCGGTAGGGTTGTGGGGTCTCGTTTTACTCGTCTCGTCATTTAGAACATGATAGGAAGTGTCCCCGTGCGAATCGGTGAAATTTTTGAAAAAGTCACCGAGCCCCATATAGTCCCATACTGGGGTATAGGTTCAATGTTTATCCCCCTGGGAAACGTACTTCTATACATTTGCGGTAGGGTTGTGGGGTCTCGTTTTACTCGTCTCGTCATTTAGAACACGATAGGAAGTGTTGCGGAGCGAATCGGTGAAATTTTTGAAAAAGTCACCGAGGCCTGGGTAGGCCCATAGGCCTATACTGCATGGCTATGGGTGTATAGGGCCATACGGGGTGGACATGTTGGAGTCTAGGTGAGTCCCTAATGGTCCAATGGGGTCGAGTGAGGTCTTATTTTGAAGCTCTCGTGGAGGAGCACTTGACTACACTAATGGTTCGTCCGTGTTCAATAGTCTGCGCATGCGCAGTCTGGCCGTAGTATAGAAAACAGGCATTTTGAGTGCTATGTAGGGATGTGTTTGGGTTAGAGATGAGCTAATCACGGTTCGAATGGGTCGTGTGAGGTGTCAAAGTGAAGCTTGTGTGGGGTAGAGTCAGAATGGTGTGTTTTTGAATGCATGTCGCGTTAATCTGCGCATGCGTAGTTGGTTGTAGTAAGTAAAGTGGCCATTTTGGGGCAGTGAAGGAAGGTATTTGGGGTCGAGATGGGCTATTCACGGTTCGAATGCGTCCTGGAAGGTGTCATCTTGTAGTTCTCGGGGTGTACATTCCGATTTGAGGGATGTTCGCGTCATCTGTGACGTCATCGGTGACGTCATCGGTACGAGTAGTAGCGAAAGTGGTCATTTTCGGGCAGTACATGAAGGTATTTGGGGTCGAGATGGGCTATTCACGGTTCGAATGCGTCCTGCAAGGTGTCATCTTGTAGTTCTCGGGGTGTACATTCCGATTTGAGGGATGTTCGCGTCATCTGTGACGTCATCGGTGACGTCATCGGTACGAGTAGTAGCGAAAGTGGACATTTTCGGGCAGTACATGAAGGTATTTGGGATCGAGATGGGCTATTCACGGTTCGAATGCGTCCTCGAAGGTGTCATCTTGTGGTTCTCGGGGTGTACAGTCCGATTTGAGGGATGTTCGCGTCATCTGTGACGTCATCGGTGACGTCATCGGTACGAGTAGTAGCGAAAGTGGCCATTTTCGGGCAGTACATGAAGGTATTTGGGGTCGAGATGGTGCGGTAGGAATATCATTCTGCGCATGCGCAGACGCAATGCGGAGCTCTCGTCCAATCAGAAGCGAGTATTTCAAATCCGTCACAGAGCTCTCAGCCAATCAGAAGCGAGTATTTTGACCCGGTGCATTATGGGCCATATCCAAGATGGCGGCACGTATGTTCAAGATGGCGGCACATCCGGTGTCGAAAACTGGCCATTTCGTCGGGATGTGGTCACCTAGTGTCGAAAACTGGTCCTTGTATGGGTCCTGCTAGACGTTTTGACGCCATGATATAGACCGGAGAGAGAGACAGAGAAAACAACAACAACAAGGATGACACATGAGAGAACAACAACAACAAGAAGTTTTTTTCATATAGTTTATTCTCCCCAATGTTACATCATACCCACGCTGGGGGAGTCGCGTTGGGTATATTTACAATTCAAGAAGATTCTTGTCCAATCAGAGGCCACCATTTGCATGTTTCATATTCGTTCCTGTCCGTTAGATGTATTCTTGTCCAATCAGAAGTCGCCATTTCAGGAAGTTCCATCTTCGGCCATGTTCGCTCTGAATCGTTTGTTCTAATCGTCATCGGGCAGGTCAGGATACCGTTGAGGCCACATATCCTCACATAGTTGTTTGTGCATTCTGAGTATCTATCAGTGCATGGGTGAATACTTTCATCCGATGGGGATGGTGGTCAGTTTAACCACGAAGAACGTAACATTGGTCACCCTCTCCACTTGCCATTTTGTGTTGGGGCGTTGTTGTTGGGCCCATTCCAAACTATCCACGCTGTCCAGTTCCTTCAGCATCGTCTCCAGTGACGCACGATGGATAATGGTGAAAGGCTGGTCAAACACCCGGGTATTATTGCTGGGATAAAAGTAACGGAGCTGGTCTGTCTCTTTATGGCGAAGAATGTATCCAAAAGTGAGATTTAACTTGAAGGCTGTATCTTGGTCGTTGAAGATGGCTTCCACGTAGCTACGTAGACGGATGTTTTCTTCCAACCGGAAATTATATAAGTCCAATATCGGGCGATGCCGATGAAAACAGTGTCGGATCATGTACCAATGGCGTCGATACATCTCACGCACTGGATGATCTTCGGATAAGAGATCGCTGGGAACATCCACCGCATCTTCCAGAAAAGGTTCGATGTTGTCAGGCGTATGACGCGAAACCGTAACGGTGGAGTCCGGCTGGATATCCAGGCTCTTCTGAACTGTGGGTACAGGCGGGCTCTCCGTCATCGCATCACCCGTGGCGTTCGTCTCCCCGGGCTTATCTTCACTGGGCCTGACCTTTTGCGGCTCCTCTTCAGTAGGAAGTTGTCGCCCAAATCGTAGAGACGGGACATGAATCAAACGTTGGTGCCGTCTTAACTGACTGGGTCGTTTGAAGAGTTGACCACATTCATTACATTGTTCCGTCGCACCCTCGTGGAGTGAGCGTTCGTGGCGCAGTAAAGCATCTTCCCGATTAAATGACCGTGCGCAGGTTATACAAGTATACCGTGCACCGTTGTGGATGGAGGCCTCGTGGCGTCGTAATTTTTCTGGGCGAGTAAATGACTTCTGGCAAGTTGCGCAAGTGAACATCTTGGTGGTGGACAGAGTGTCTGATGAAACGGCAAGGCCGCTTCCCTTTTATAGCACGCTAGCTGTTGGTCTATTTTTAGCACACTCAGTTCAACTACCTACCGGATGTAGGCTGTTTCTAATCGTCATCGGGCAGGCCAGGATACCGTTGAGGAAACATATCCTCAGATAGTTGTTTGCGCATTCTGAGTATCTTTCAGTGCATGGGTGAATACTTTCAGCCGATGGGGGTGGTGGGTCAGTTTAACCACGAAGAACGTAACATTGGTGACCCTCTCCACTATCCATTTGGTGTTGGGACGCTGTTCATAGGCCCATTCCAAGGGATCCACAGTGTCCAGTTGGGCCAGCATCGTCTCTAGCGACGCCCGATTGGTGATTGTGAAAGGATGGTCGTACACTGGGTTGATGGCACTGGAATAGAAATAGCACAATTCACGCGTCATCTTATGGCATAAGATGTACCCAAATGCTACATTTAATGTGAAGGACGTAGGTTGGTCATTGAAGATGGCTTCCACGTAGCTGCGTAGACGGGCGAGGTCGGTCAGTCGGAAATTGTACAAGTCCAATATAGGGCGATGACGGTGGAGGCAGTGTCGGATCATGTACCAATGGCGTCGATACATCTCACGCACTGGATGATCTTCGGGTAAGAGATCGCTGGGAACATCCACCGCATCTTCCAGAAAAGGTTCGATGTTGTCAGGCGTATGACGCGAAACCGTAACGGTGGAGTCCGGCTGGATATCCAGGCTCTTCTAAACTGTGGGTACAGGCGGGCTCTCCGTCATCGCATCACCCGTGGCGTTCGTCTCCCCGGGCTTATCTTCACTGGGCCTGACCTTTTGCGGCTCCTCCTCAGTAGGAAGTTGTCGCCCAAATCGTAGAGACGGGACATGAATCAAACGTTGAACTGACTGGGTCGTTTGAAGAGTTGACCACATTCATTACATTGTTCCGTCGCACCCTCGTGGAGTGAGCGTTCGTGGCGCAGTAAAGCATCTTCCCGATTAAATGACCGTGCGCAGGTTATACAAGTATACCGTGCACCGTTGTGGATGGAGGCCTCGTGGCGTCGTAATTTTTCTGGGCGAGTAAATGACTTCTGGCAAGTTGCGCAAGTGAACATCTTGGTGGTGGACAGAGTGTCTGATGAAACGGCAAGGCCGCTTCCCTTTTATAGCACGCTAGCTGTTGGTCTATTTTTAGCACACTCAGTTCAACTACCTACCGGATGTAGGCTGTTTCTAATCGTCATCGGGCAGGCCAGGATACCGTTGAGGAAACATATCCTCAGATAGTTGTTTGCGCATTCTGAGTATCTTTCAGTGCATGGGTGAATACTTTCAGCCGATGGGGGTGGTGGGTCAGTTTAACCACGAAGAACGTAACATTGGTGACCCTCTCCACTATCCATTTGGTGTTGGGACGCTGTTCATAGGCCCATTCCAAGGGATCCACAGTGTCCAGTTGGGCCAGCATCGTCTCTAGCGACGCCCGATTGGTGATTGTGAAAGGATGGTCGTACACTGGGTTGATGGCACTGGAATAGAAATAGCACAATTCACGCGTCATCTTATGGCATAAGATGTACCCAAATGCTACATTTAATGTGAAGGACGTAGGTTGGTCATTGAAGATGGCTTCCACGTAGCTGCGTAGACGGGCGAGGTCGGTCAGTCGGAAATTGTACAAGTCCAATATAGGGCGATGACGGTGGAAGCAGTGTCGGATCATGGACCAATGGCGTCGATATATCTCACTCACTGGATGATCTTCGGGTAAGAGATCGCTGGGAACATCCACCGCATCTTCCAGAAAATGTTCGTTGTTGTCAGGCGTATGACTGAAAACAGTAATGCTAGGAAGCGGCTGGATATCTAGGCTCTTCTGAGCTGTGGGTATAGGCGGGCTCTCCGTGATCGCATCACCAGTGGCATTCTTCTCCCCGGGTTCATCTTCAGTGGATCTGTCCCTCCTGGGTGCCTCTTTAATGGAAAGTTGGCCCTCATGCCATGGTGACGGACCATGAATCAAACGCTCATGCCGTTTTAACTGACTGGGTCGTCTGAAGAGTTGACCACATTCTTCGCATGGACGCTTAGGTGGCCCATGAATTGAACGTTCATGGCGCTGTAAATGATATGGGCGCTGAAACGACAGTGTAGGCCTACATATCGTACAGCTATACCGGGCGGTTCCATCGTGCTTGGTAGCCTCATGGCGGCGCAAGTCGTGCCGACGAGTGAACGATTTCGAGCACGTAGTACAAGTGAACATCTTGGTGGTTGACAGAGTGTGTGATGAAACGGTCAGGCCGTTTCCTTTTTATAGCAAGCTAGCTGTTGATCTATTTTTAGCACCATCAGTTCAACTTGGACGTCAGCGACAAGAACCCGGATGTAGGCGCGGACGTCATTGACAAGAGCTCGGATGTACAAGAACCCGGATGTACCCGGATGTTATGCGTCTGTGTGTCTGTGTGCGTGTGTGCATGAGCCGAGTTCTAAGGGCCCCGGAGAGAGAACAACAACAACAACAAGGATGACACATGAGAGAGGACCAATACATATGGACACATGTTCATTCCTATATTTAAAGACTCTACCACCACCACCACCAACTCCACCAACACCACCACCGCACACCACCAACACCACCACCAGCCGCCATCTTAAACCCACCACCCACCACCACAAGCCGCCATCTTAAACCCACCACCCACCACCACAAGCCGCCATCTTAAACCCACCACCACCACCAACCACAAGCCGCCATCTTAAACCCACCACCACCACCAACCACAAGCCGCCATCTTAAACCCACCACCCACCACCACAAGCCGCCATCTTAAACCCACCACCACCACCACCACCAACCACAAGCCGCCATCTTAAACCCACCACCACCACCAACCACAATCCGCCATCTTAAACCCACCACCCACCACCACAAGCCGCCATCTTAAACCCACCACCCACCACCACAAGCCGCCATCTTAAACCCACCACCCACCACCACACATGACCTCAACGCCCGGTGGTGGTGGTGGTGGTGGGAACTTCCGTGTGGCAGAGCTCTTGGATCGGAGCTCTTGGAGCTCAAAGCCTGTGGAGCTCACATCTCGTAAGTGACATTTGCATACGACCTCTGTGAGGTCACTTCCGCTTCCGTTCACGTGACCGGAACTGACCTTTGACCCGGCGCGATGCAAGACCTCCGAGTTCGCGGAGCTCTTGGAGCTCCGGAGCTCATGGAACTCGGAGCTCCGGAGCTCCGACGCCACCACCGGGCGTTGACGGGCGTTGCTACAAGAGAACTCGGAGCTCCGGAGCTCCGTCACACTTCCGCTTCCGTTCACGTGACCGGAACTGACCTTTGACCCCGGCGCGCAAAGGTTTCCACCGCGGTGGAAACCTTTACACCGCGCGCGCCGGGGTCAAAGGTCAGTTCCGGTCACGTGAACGGAAGCGGAAGTGACCTCCGGAGCTCGGAGTTCTCTTGTAGCAACGCCCGTCAACGCCCGGTGGTGGCGTCGGAGCTCCGGAGCTCCGAGTTCCATGAGCTCCGGAGCTCCAAGAGCTCCGCGAGCTCGGAGGTCTTGCATCGCGAGTTCATATACATCGCGAGTTCGTAGACATATACAGCGAAGCCATCTCAAGGAACGGAGTCCCGATAACGTGCAAATTCAAAGTACGCGCGAGGAACGATCAACACCTACGTCACACACGACAGTATTAGATCACCCTTATACGATGACGGTGAGCGGCCCTACGGGGTGTGGAAAGACGTCCTGGGTGATGAAGTTCTTAGAGGAAGGTGTGGCAACCCCAGCTCCGACACGTGTTGTTTGGTGTTATAGCCAATGGCAGCCCGCCTACGAAACTGCACGACTACAGAATGTGAGCTTTGTTCCAGGAATTCCTCACGACATAGACGAACCCTATTACTTCGATTCCGAGCAGACCAACGTGGTAGTGCTCGATGATCTGATGAGTGCGGCCAAGGACAATTCGAAAATCGCCGACCTATTCACCAAAGGGTCCCATCATCGAAATCTGTCCGTCATCTATTTGACTCAGAATCTCTTTCCTCAAGGGAAGGCGTCCAGAGATATTGCCTTGAACTGCCAATACTTTGTGTTGTTCTCCAATCCCATTGATAGAGCACAAATCCGTGTGTTTGGTAGTCGAATTTATCCTCAGAACATTGACCATTTTATGTGGGCGTTTCAAGAAGCGACAATTCGTCCGTACGGCTACCTGTTCGTAGATTTAAAAGCCCATACCCCCGAAGATCGTCGGCTGACGATCCACCTGTTACCCGGCGAGGAATCACCACAACGGCCTATACCCCTACACCATCCGCCGAGTGCACTCCTGGCAGAGCAGCAGCAGAAGCCCACCCCCATACAGCGGGCCCGCTTCATACCATCAGTCCTGGAATATCACCCAACCGTGAAGGCCCAACCCGAGGTTGAAGAACATAATGTGAACTCGAGGCTATGGAAGGATTTGTTCAAAGAAAGTATGGACGCCGAGATGGGCGGGATGTTGGAGGCCACAGGAAACAAGTTTCAACGCAAAAGGTATTCGAAAGAGGAAGCTGCAATTTTAGCCCATAACAGATTGGCACCCAGACTACGACGGGCTTTACGTCAGCAGTATGTCGACTTACTGACCCATATGAAATTGTTGGATAAGGCTCCAGTCCATATGGAAATTGAAAGAACAGCGTCGATGTTGAAAACCTCGGGCATGAACTGGAAAGCGGCGTATGTCAGAGCAATAGCACAAAAGAAACCTTTGTTCGAACGCATCATTAAACAACGTTAAAGCATTAAGAAAGTGTGTTAAAGCGTTGAGACGAGCGTTAAGGCGTAACGACGGGCGTCACTGCATTTCGATGAATTGGTGTCAATTCCATGAAATCAGAGCTTCTGAGCTAATTCACCAGGGCGTTGAAGCATTGAGCTAAGCGTTGATGGGCGTTACTGTCTATAAAAGCGAGCGTATTCCCAAAACACGCACAGTCGACGTTCAACCGTCAACATGGCTTATACTTGTTCTGAGTGTGAACGCACGTTCACCAGACATTACGATATGATGCGACACCAGAAAAATATACATGGGACTGAAGACGCCGAGGAGCCCGTTGAGGCAGATACAGATACAGAGATTGATGAGAGTGCATCGACTGATACCGAATCCAAGATGGCTGACAGTCTATCTACTGATATGGAGAGCTTGACCTCAGAGAATCAGCCTTCATCCCAGGAAAGTGAGGCAGAACCTACCTTCTGGGATCGTATTGTGACAGCAGCTATCAATACTCACGCTGAAGCGATCGAGGACGCCGGAGAGGATAATTTACAACAGACGTACACCCAAATGCGCCCCCGCATCAGGAAAACAGCCATGGCGATCTATGAACAGTATACCTTACTACCGCTTGAAATGAAAGGGGACCCCACGCACAGGTCCATCATGAAGACCAAGCGTCACTTGGAAGAGGATATGGGTTTACCACCCACCGAGGCCCTGGAAAATGCGATCAGAATGCGCAAACAACTGTTTCAGGACATGCCGCCCGAAGAATATCCAGGCCTGGCCGACGATGATTAGAATAAACGGTTCAGAATGAACATGACCGAAGAAGGAACTCTCTGAAATGGCGACTTCTGATTGGACAAGAATACATCTAACGGACAGGAACGAATAGGACAGATGCAAATGGCGGTCTCTGATTGGACAAGAGTCTTTCTTGAATTGTAAACATACCCAACGCGGCTCCCCCAGCGTGGGTATGTTATGATGGAGGGGAAAATAAACTATATGAAAAAAAACTTGTTGTTATTGTTGTTCCCTCATGTGTTATCCTTGTTGTTGTTGTTTTCTCTCTCTCTCCGGTCTATATCATGGCGTCAAAACGTCTAGCAGGACCCATACAAGGACCAGTTTTCGACACTAGGTGACCACATCCCGACGGAATGGCCAGTTTTCGACACCGGATGTGCCGCCATCTTGAACATACGTGCCGCCATCTTGGATATGGCCCATAATGCACCGGGTCAAAATACTCGCTTCTGATTGGCTGAGAGCTCTGTGACGGATTTGAAATACTCGCTTCTGATTGGACGAGAGCTCCGCATTGCGTCTGCGCATGCGCAGAATGATATTCCTACCGCACCATCTCGACCCCAAATACCTTCATGTACTGAAGTACATGTACTTTTCTCGACCGCTGATTGGTCCAAATGGAACTGCCCATCTTTCCCAGGTTCATCTAGAATCCCCCTTTTTTTTTGTGCTCAAGCTCTGACTATAGCGATGCCGCAACATTGTCTCATTGGACATTGGACCGTCTGACCTGGAGGTGACCCTTTGACCTTTTGACCCGCGTCCGCGCGCGCACTGCCGGGGATGACGCGGGATGACGCGCGCGCGCGCGCTGCGGGGCGCTGGGGCGGAGCGGGAAAACACCCCGGCGGTTGAACATTGGAACTCTTGTGGGTTTGGAGGATGAACATACGGACGTCTAAGGGGGAAAATTGGAACTCTTCTATGTTTGAAGGTAGTGTTTAGTGAAAACCCGGAAGTGACGTCACAACCCACGTCACCTGCGTATATACTCCTGTAAAATAGAGCCGATTTTATTTCTTTGGAAGGGGCAAGGTCAATAGGACTTGCGCTTTTTATACTACTAAACTGTGAAGTAGATTACATCTTACATAGGCCTTAAGGCCGTGATATGCATATGAAGTATTCTGGGGCATGGTCAGTACTTTCCAATTTTCCCTTCGTCTACTACTCGCCGATTTATATTTTCAATGAATACAAGGTTGTCTTGAGAAATATATCTCAAAATATGATTAATTAATGATTTTCCATCATGACAAACGAAAAACCGGCTTCCAACAAATATGGCCGTGGGTATTCGAAGCTCGAAGTCAGAAAATTGCCAAACTTCAAAAATTCAGATCTCAGCAACCAGAACGTCTTATGTGCTCACAGTTATTCACAATATCGTAAAATATGTATGCTTGCTAACCTTAGTTGGATTCGTCATGAAATCATTTAGGAATAAGTAATTCGGGCACTTTTTGTGACATAGCAAAACGAAGATGACAGCCGTTTCCCTTTTCGCTGCGATGGTTTTACACGAAAAACCGGCTCAGTTATAAAAATCCATATCTCCGTAAATATGAAATGTCCAAACTTTTACGTCAAGACAATATTCTTTATATATGTGTACTTCCTATTTCCCGCAGGAATTTATGGAATATCAATTCTTTCCGCAATAAACTTACAATTTACTGGCAATGGTAACGAAATTCTCCGTGTCAATTTGAGGTGGATATGAAAACGCACTGACTCACACGTGCACTGGCAACAATTCGCTACAGTGTAATGAAATGTGTTCATTTTTTAGGCGCCCATTTTCTACAACCTATACAGCCAACGTGGTTTATTAATATGCACACACATATGTTTTTCTTATAGTTCATTGGCTGAACCGCGAGGCCGGGGGAAAAATATCAAACTTGTTTGATAATTTCGCCTCGCGAGCAGCGTGTGCGGCGAACGCAAGCCAACAGCTCAGCAGTTTTACCGGACAGGCCAATGAATGGCATGTTATTTTGACTCGATTCATACGCTCGACTCTTCAAAATGGACTTGAAGAAGACGTTATGCGGGAACTGAAATCAATTTCTTGAAACTTTTGCTCACCGTGCGCGCTGAAACAACAACAGAGCTGACAGGCAATTGAGGCCGTTAGCTCAGCTGATATCTCTCGTGTGCGCCGGATTTTATACCGAAGGAAATATCTGTGAATTTCGAAAAAATGCGTGACAAGCCAAGAAATAGAAAACCGCTGGGATGTGGACACCAAACCAGGGAGCCTGTATGTGCGTTCATTTCATCCACGTAGTATACTGAACACCGGATTTACCGATGGAAATATCTGTGAATTTCGAAAAAATATATATGGAAATGAGATTGGTGGTAATACGCATATTTTTTTAGCATACGAATGCATGGTGATGAAGGCTTCATGGTGTGTTATACCCACCTAGGAAAAAACAGCCCCAGATATGCATCAAACACCCGGGAGTATGGGATATAGGTATACATCTGGACTAAACTCTTTTATCAGGTAAGCTAGACTTTAGTACTATACTTGCGTTGAAACCCATGCAGACAACCTATTCAAATTTCAATGCATTGGCAACATAGCGTCGCACGAAATATACGCGCCCCTGTTGACCAGGATTTTTTTATACTCCCACAACAGACAATTTGAAGACAATTTTCTAGCGGGGTGTTTTCTTGAACATAATTGCTGTAATATACTCTTCTTTTTGTGGACGCTAAATATAGGGGAGAAAATGGCAACATTGTGACCAAACCATAACAGTTGACAGCTGTAAAAATAGATACCGTGGCATAAATTAGAGAGAGCATTTCAGTACACCTCAAAAAATGAAACCTGGACGGGTATCCTTCATCTCGAGGGGACGCAAGTTCGATTCTTGCTTTCATTATGTGAGTATGTGTTGGACATGTGATCTTTAAATTTTATTATCATCAATACACCTAAACGGTATAGTTCAACCCCACCCCAGCCCAACCGATGCCCCTTCATGAATGCTTCACATTGATACCTCACTCGACCCCACTGGACCAGTAGTCAATCCCCTAGCTCCAAAAAGGCTATTTCCATACCCTTGGGTCACCGCGCATGCGCAGAATGACCCTAATTCAACCCCACACCCAGTCCATTAGATGCCTCTTCACGTAAGCTTCAATTTGATACCTCACTCGACCCCATTGGACCATTAGGGGCGCTCCTAGCTCCAAAAAGGCTATTTTCATACCCTTCGGCCACCGCGCATGCCGCAGAATGCCGATATTTCAACCCCACACCCAGCCCATTAGATGCTCCTTCACTTAAGCTTCAATTTGATACCTCACTCGACCCCACTGGACCAGTAGTCAATCCCCTAGCTCCAAAAGGCTATTTTCATACCCTTCGGCTACCGCGCATGCGCAGAATGCCGATACTTCAACCCCACACCCAGCCCATCAGATGCTCCTTCACATAAGCTTCACTTTGATACCTCACTCGACCCCATCGGTCCATTAGTGGCTCCCCTAGCTCCAAACCGGCTATTTCCATACCCTTGGGTCACCGCGCATGCGCAAAATGCCGATATTTCAACCCCACACCCAGCCCATTACATGCCCCCTCACATAGGCTTCACATTGATACTTCACTCGACCCCACTGGACCAGTAGTCAATCCCCTAGCTCCAACACGGCTATTTCCATACCCTTCGGCCACCGCGTATGCGCAGAATGCCGATATTTCAACCCCACACCCAGCCCATTAGATGCCCCTTCATGAATGCTTCAATTTGATACCTCACTCGACCCCACTGGACCAGTAGTCAATCTCCTAGCTCCAAAAAGGCTATTTTCATACCCTTCGGCCACCGCTCATGCGCACAATGCCGATATTTCAATCCCACACCCAGCCCATTAGATGCCCCCTCACCTAAGCTTCACTTTGATACCTCACTCGACCCCATCGGACCATTTTATCTAGGGACTACTTTTTCTCCGCGGAAGCTTTTTCCCCGAGACCGAATCACCGCCAGACATGACTGCATCACCGCGGATGAATACATTCTTGCACTCACTCACACCACCCACAGCCGCCATCTTGTCCCACCACCCACAATCACCATGGCCGCCATCTTGTCCCACCACACACAGGCCGCCATCTTGTCCCACCACCATCTTGCACTCACTCACACCCACAATTCACAGCCGCCATGTTGTCCCACCACCCACAGCCGCCATCTTGTCCCACCACACACAGGCCGCCATCTTGTCCCACCACACACAGGCCGCCATCTTGTCCCACCACACACAGGCCGCCATCTTGTCCCACCACCATCTTGCACTCACTCACACCCACAATTCACAGCCGCCATTTTGTCCCACCACCCACAGGCCGCCATCTTGTCCCACCACACACAGGCCGCCATCTTGTCCCACCACACACAGCCGCCATCTTGTCCCACCACACACACACACACACGCATGCGCACACCACCCATTGTGACGTCACCCCAGGTTCTGCGCATGCGCAGTGAGGCGCTCGCTGTTGAGATTGCGCTCTACCTACTACTCAGACACCATCCATCTACCCAAAACACACTGAGGACAGCACGCTTGACACGGACAGGACGCTTACATGGTGTAATAAAGACAAGTGATATTACAGTGTTAGATATCACATTATCAAGTTCGTGCTGCTTATCGGCAAAATGCATTGAAGCAACAGGTTTAGTATTAGCATGATAGCTAGATGTGGCTAGCCACTTAATCAGAGCATGACATTCACGTTTTTTTAGTCCCCACGTTATCTCCCTAAAGACGGTAACATATAAATACTTCAGCTGTTAATCTACGATGAGGGTCTGTTCGAAAGTTTGATTCCCAGCAAAGTGTCTTCGAATATGTAGCGAAATCCGTCTCAAACATTGGTGCGAGTCGAGGTAGGTGTATATTATACTGAATGGACGGAAATTCACTCGTGTAGTTGTTAGAGAAATATATAGCCCGTATGGGTATCTACTGTATTTTATTTTCAAGATATAGCCTGTTTAACCAGGGTAAAGGTTTTAGTCGCCGGCGAAGATTGGTTCTAGTATTGTGTATCTGTCAATGCCAATTCGTCCAACGTTGCATCTACAATATTTTAACATTCAGTTCAAGAGAATGACCAAATCTGTTGCATGTTACCTGACAATCAGAACATTTGTTGAGAGTGAGTGTGTTTATGCACACCGTGCATCGAGATTATCGTTGATTATGTGTAGATACAATGTAGATGGTGGAAGGGGAGATACTTATCATTTTCGCCAACCTTAATAAATTGATATCCTATCAATGCTGCACAATCGTACATGTCGCTATGTAGGATCTTACTGATTTAACTGAATTTGGTGTTCAGGGCGCCCTGATCATGAATATTTGATTAACGGCCGCATTTTAACCACGTTACTTGCAGTAGGAACGGGAGATAGGGCCTTCTCCTCCGCTTTAACCCAAGGTCTATGCCAAGGAACAGTCAATATTTCTACCCCGCAGTATGGCGCCGAAATGACGAGAGTGCGCCAACATCAGCAGCTATCCCAGCAGCGTGCTGTCTGATTCGACTGAGCCAACCAAAAACCCCCTACCATTATGTTTTCTTCAAAGGTCTTTGGGCTATCGGGATTGGTTGACACTCGCGTTACTGCAAGCCGGTTAGATCCTGCAAGCGAAATATGCAAATGGAGCAGATTTTTGGATTTAATTTTGATAAGATTGCATTTTCACCAGTTATTCCTATTCAGATAGGGTTTAACGTTATTTCCTATTCATATCTGTCTTTCAGAAACAACACAGCACAGAGAAGGGAAGTTTCCTGCGCGCCCTCAAAGAGTTGGGAAATGGTAAACCCGATGGTTCGCAGCTCCTACCATTGTTGGTACAAAGTTACTGGTCTAGTGTCTAAGTTTGAGTTGACAGGGTCAACATCACGGTTTTGAAATACTAAGTTGGAATTTAAGTATTTACTGCCTCATACGCTCTTGTTCGATATCTTTATCACTATGAAGAGGTATCATGTTGTATGGGATTGCAACAAAATAAGAACAACTTTACACTCGGCGATATACAGTGGGAAATTGGACGTCGTGGAGCGCCTACTGAAGCTCGGGGTCTCGCCGGATATGAGAGATGAATACATAGGAACACCTTTCCAGGCGGCGGTATGCATTGGAAATATTAACGCGGTGGGGATCTTAATGGAGCATGGAGCATCAGTGGATCTCCCTAATGAGCATGGAGAAACTCCCTTATACATGGCATCGGCAATGACTAATTTTAAAATGGTTAAGCTCTTGTTACAGCATGGAGCCTTAGTGGACGTTGCTAACTGGAATGGTGAAACTCCACTCTATGTGGCATCGGAAAATCAAAATTTGGAAACGGTTAAGCTCTTGTTGAAGCACGGAGCTTCAGTGAATGTTCCTAACCGAAATGGAGAAACTCCGCTATATGTGGCTTCGTCAAAGACTGACAGCCATATAGTTGATCTCTTGTTGAAGCACGGAGCCTCAGTTGATGTTGCTAACCAGTATAGAGAAACTCCGCTATATATTGCATCGGCAAAGGCAAATTTTGGAACAGTTAAGCTGTTGTTGAAGTATGGAGCCTCAGTGGATGTCCCTAACCAGCACGGAAAAACTCCACTATATGTTGCATCGGCAAACGGTAATTTTGAAAACGTTAAGCTCTTGTTGAAGCACGGAGCTTCAGTGAATATTGCTGAACAGGACGGAAAAACTCCACTATATGTTGCATCGGCAAACGGTAATTTTGAAAACGTTAAGCTCTTGTTGAAGCACGGAGCTTCAGTGAATATTGCTGAACAGGACGGAGAAACTCCGCTATATGTTGCACAGGCAAAGGCTAATTATGAAACGGTTAAACGCTTGTTGAAACACGGAGCTTCAGTGAGTATTGCTGAACAGAACGGAGAAACTCCGCTATATGTTGCATCAGCAAAGGCTAACTATGAAACAGTTAAACGCTTGTTGAAGCACGGAGTCTCAGTGAATGTTGCAAACCGGAATGGACAAACTCCGCTATATGTTGCATCGGCAAAGGCAAATTTCGGAACAGTTAAGCTGTTGTTGAAGTATGGAGCCTCAGTGGATGTCCCTAACCAGCACGGAAAAACTCCACTATATGTTGCATCGGCAAACGGTAATTTTGAAAACGTTAAGCTCTTGTTGAAGCACGGAGCTTCAGTGAATATTGCTGAACAGGACGGAGAAACTCCGCTATATGTTGCATCAGCAAAGGCTAATTTTGAAATGGTTAAGCTCTTGTTGAAGCAAGGAGCCTCTGTGGATTTTGCTAATCATCATGGAGAAACTCCTTTATATCAGGCGTTGCAAAGACGTGATTTGGATATGGTAAGTCTCTTTCTTGAGAACGGAGCCTTCATGAGTATTGTTGGTCGGAATGGCATATCTACATTGCACCTGGCCGTAATGCACGGATATCTGGATTTGGCGAGGATCTCAATAACCGAACACAGGGTCCCCGTCGATATATGTGATGAAAAGGGAGTAACACCTTTACACCTAGCAGCAGGCTTAATAAACTTGGCCATGGTGAATCTTTTACTGGAACACGGCGCCGATATCAACGTGCAAACTGTTTGGAACCATTCGCCTTTCTGGTTCAGCTTGATGGGTGGCTCCCCTCATATCAACGAACTTCTAATAGAAAAAGGTGCCAATGTGAATTTACATCTATTGGGGAGACCTTTCATAAAGAGTCTGATTGATGATTCGTTGGGTCCGAAAGTTCCAGGGGTAGTAAAACAAATAACTTCTGCCGTGAAATTAGCTAATCTTATTATTGATGCGGGTGCATCTCCGTACTACGACACCTGTCTTGACCGAATTGCCTGCTGCAGATATTTCGACACACTACCGGTACTCAATGAGCTTGTCGCCAAACGTCCCAAGTATCACAGTGCAGACTGTTTTCACTGCGCCTCTGTAGACGTGTTACGACTTCGCTTACTTTGTACTTTGATTTTCGCTTGCTTCGACATCTGCAGTCTTGTTAGAGAACCGCTACATTTGCTCGAACAGCTGGAAGATCAGGTTCTAAAAACATACGATCCTTCAGACTTACCGACAATGCAGTTAGCCATTGAGGCGAGATCGGAGTTGATTCAGGCGAGTGTTCCCCGTCTAGTACGATTGTGTCGAGCGCGTATCCGTCATGAACTTGTGTTTTCAAAAGCCAATGGTCACATTCGTCGGAAAATAGGTCAATTACACATACCTGGTAAAATGCAAACATTTCTGAAATTAGACGAACATTAATACAAAACAGAAGCTGTTCAATGGCCCGTGCCAAATAATAGATATATACTTACATGATCAACGCAATGAGCTAAAATCATGTTGATGTAACGCATCAAGTGATTTGCAATGACTTGGATGTCCAATATCTAGACGAAATACAATCATTCAGTACTCCATTTATCATCAACGGGGTGTAGAGATATTCTGACGTGTCCATTCGCTAGCAACATATTCATGTGAGATTTTGGTTGTATGCAAATATTGTTTATGGACGAAAAACGCGATTAATATAACGGACCATTGAGTATACCTTTAATATTAAATATTCATCTCGGCAAATATATCAAAATCCATATTGAAACAAGCGCTGGATGAGCGCAAAGACCTCCGTCGAGGCAACAGGGTCCGTAGGGGAATACATCACTGATTAACATATAGTGAGGTGGCTTAGGGCCATATTTTGGGAAGATCGTGACACGCTGGATCAAAGCACCAAACTTGGCACACCCATCACTTGAGACACATAGAACAATATCAGAAGGGGTGCCCGTTGCTCTGGGTTCTGTGATGCCCTCTGGTCCCCAAAAGGGCATCTGAGGGGCAATATTGCTATTCAAAGAATAGTTAGCCTCCCAACAGCTTCGTTATTTTTATTATCCTTATGGCTGGGAAGCTGTAACTTGCCACACTGTATCACTGGTTCAAGCCCTACCAGAAAATGTCACAAAATCCAAGATGGCAGCCATGATGACAACATTTTCCAAAAATAATTCATTTTTCTAACGATTTTTCGGTCATATTTTTCGATTTTTTTTATTTATGCAATTTCTCCGCAAAAACTGCATGATAAATTAGTAAATATTAATGTGATGTGAAATAAAATAGTTTTTGTCCACTTTTCATCGCGGAAAAGCAGAAATTTTGAAGAAATATGACAAAAACATCAATTTTCTGGTACCCCACGTGGCCGCCATCTTGAATTTACCCATGATCCTCTGCTCGGGGTGTCATGTAAATAGGCTCAAAATGACCCCAATATGATAAACGATAAAGTCCCGGAGTTTCAGTTCTCCAGTTTTTGTCGTTCCGGAGATAGCGCAGAATATTTGGTGGGGGCCCAGGCCAGGTAGGGTTAATATTGAAGGAATACGAGGAAAACAGAACTTTCCAGTTACACCCTAATACCATCCATTTTCAATTTACTCATGATGCTCTGCTCCGAGTATTATGCTACAGGCTCAGAATAACTTCAATATCATAAGCTATAACTGCGCTAAGTTACAGCTCTCAACGTTTATTCATTTTGGATCACCAGGGAAAAATTCTCTTAGAAGGAAGTGGGGTAGCTAAAACCACCTAAAACAATTAGATTTACATAATCGCCTGTGTAAAAGGAAACAATCGCCCCTATTTTCATTAAAACTTGACGATTCAGCTTTCCATCCATCTCGTAAAATGGGGAGGGGGGAGCTGGACATGCTCACGGCTGGCCAGGTTAGTTTTTCTGGGTTATTCTTGCATTTACCAGGTTTACCCCATGTTGAAGCGTTTACTCCATCAGACGTCCTCAATGCTCACCCATTAACATTCAAGGAGTCATTTGTTTGAGCTGAACTGTCATCACCGCACCCGAGCTAGCGTATCTAATTCCGCTTAAGCCGGTGCTAGGGGCCGTGTGGATATTTCATAATCTCCACATGAACCGCTAAAATAAATGCGCAGCTGAGATACTAAGGCTACATCCGAGAATCCACCGTATTCTCGGGACTGCATGTTTGGTGCTAAGGAAAGCTTTCCTGTTGAGTCATATGGTTGCTTTTTAGTCGCCAGACGTCGTCAATTTCTCCCACCTCTTGCTTATCGCTCCAATTTCAATCAATCAAGGATAATGAAAATAATGAAGACATTGGTAAGCTATCTATTTTTTAATTGGTAATATTTCCCCTTAACCCTACCTGGCCTGGAGGGGGGATTATGCCACCCCTATCAAACTTTCTGCGCTATCTCCGGAACGGCAAAACAGAGAGCTGAAACCCCGTGACTTTATAGTTTATCATATTGTGGTCATTTTGAGGCCATTTGCATAACCCTCCGAGCAGAGGATCATGGGTAAATTTAAGATGGCGGCCACGCGGGGTACCAGAAAATTGATGTTTTTGTCATATTCCTTCAAAATTTCTGCTTTTCCGGATGAAAAGTGGGCAAAAACTATTTTATTGCACATCACATTAATATTTACTAATTTATCATGCAGTTTTTGCGAAGAAATTGCATAAATAAAAAATTCGGAAAATCTGACCGAAAAATCGACCAAAAAATGCGGTTTTTGAAAAATGGCGTCAATGTGACGTCATCAGAGCGGCCATCTTGGATTTTGTTTTTTACATTTTCTGGTAGAGCTTGACCCAGGGGGTATAGTGTCGTAAGTTTCAGCCTCCTAGCTCAAGGGGTAAGAGAATGACCCCCAGGCCACGACAGGTCCCAATAGCCCATACCAGATAGGGTTAAATCCCCTTTTGGGGGCCAGAGGGCGTCACATGATCCAAAGTGATGGGCACCCCTTCTGATATTGTTCTGTATGCCTCACGTGATGGATGTGCCAAGTTTGGTGCTTTGGTCCAGCGTGTCACGATCTTTTTGCTAAGCCACCTCACTACTATGGAGTGTCTGTCTTAAACAAAATGAAAGAGAAATACCACACCGGCATATCTGCCATGACTAAAATTCTAGAGTGAATCTTGGGAAATTGCATTCTAGGAGTACTGCTCAATATATCTTGTTTGTCTCAAAGCAAAATGAGAGAGAAATGCTAAACTGACATATCTGAGATGCCTAAAAATTCAAAGGAATGGAAATGAAAAACGGCATTCCGTCTGACTTCAATCAGTGTGGAGGTGAAATGGGAGGAAAATCAAACTAGCGTGTTTGACATGAATAAAGTTCAAGAGTGAATCTTGAGAAATTACCTTCTATCGATATCTGCCCAAGGGGACTACCCAATGTGGGAAATGTTTGCAGGGTGCAATGCCCTCAGGGGGAAACGTCCGCGAACCAGAAAGCATACTCAAATTTTATATTGTTGAGTATCAGAGTAAAAAGTGACGCAAAACAGCGTCGGCTGAGGTTTGAAATTGGGATTCCTTCTGTTTTTGGCTTTTTCGTGTACATTTTTCCTACCATGGAGTTGTTAATATATCTAATATTGAACTCAAATGAATCTAATGTTTTCAAAGTCACCATATTTGCCATGATATTACGTCGAAATGTTATTTTTGTTTAAGGTGTCACATTTTAGAAATATTAATAAATCCCTGCTGAAATGTATACAAAAATTCAAAAACAGGCGAAAGATCATTTCTATACGCCAGTCGACGCTGTTTTCCGTCACTATGAGACTTAATAATATGAAACATAGGTATTTTTCTGCAGGAAACAAAGCTTTTTAGCAGAGTTAAAGAAATACTTTTGGGGTTTATTAACGCAACACATAATGGTATTTTTCTTATGATAACCTAAATACTCCCTTTGTAATCTTAATTAGCTTGCAATCAGCTGTAGTCGGAAGAGCACGTGAGCAACAAAAGCTCTGGGCTTAGGGTGTGACCCAGAATTTACTGTTCATGGACAATCTTCCAGTGCGAAAGCTGTCTCATCTTGACCAAATTGTCTTCATTTCAACACTTGAATAAACTACTGGGTATTATGCTGTGGGCCAGGTGAGTGCAGGTACCGAGGAATAAATAGTTTGTTTGTCAAAACTGCACTCTTTTAATATAATGACAAGTAGGACATCCATGTTGGTCGTGAAATGCTATTGAATGACCTTGTGTACCGAAATTCAAAAACGTATTTTTATTCAGGTAACAACAACAACAACAACATCAACTTGTCACAGGTCTTGCTAATAGTAAACGCACAATAAACTTGTCATAAACCTACAGTTATCCGGATCTGTTTATCATGATATAATGCATGAAATTTATTTCTAATAAAGTAATACTTCAATACTGCGACTATACATGAAGAAAAGGATGCAAAGATCAACAGAGAAATTACCTGTAACCGCCGATGTCAGGTGATACATATCATTAAGCTGATTTGAGTCACACATTTCATCGCTTCCTGGTTTGCTAAGGGAGTTAACTCGGGTACTCCACTCAGTAAGCATATTGTAGTATGCTTTATGAGATTCATCAATAACATCGTTTTTTATCCTTCCGCCAATTTTGGTCGAAAGGGTATTGCCGTCGCCGTCTGTCCGTCCGTCCGTCATTCCGTCCTCTCATCTATATTCAATGTGAACACGGTATCTCTTGAAGGACTAGCCAGGTTCGCCAAATTCATACAACATTTGCACCTGACGATGACTCAGAAACATATTGAAGATGACCGACCATGACCTATTTTGTATGTCAACTTAAACATTAAATATCAATTTTGTACTTTTAGCATGATATTTTTTCAATGATTAAAGCTTATTTTATACCACATATTGTTATATTTATTTCCCAGGTCTTCGTCCAAGTTCACTTCGACTTGATCTATTGCTGCTAGTACATCTATTGAAGGAGTAGAGCTATCTTTTCCAACTTAACTCTCCAGATGCACATGCTCATCGACCAAAATTTAATCGAAGACTGACCTTGACCTATTTTCCAAGGTCAGATATATTGTAATGCTGTTAGCACTAAATCTATTGAGGATTTAGGTATACCTTTCTATATTTACACCACAGATGCAATTTGGTTTATTGATCCCAACCATATTGAAGTCTACTAACCTTGACCTATTTCTGAGGTCAAAGTTGAAGGTCAAAGTTAGCTCGTCATTCCAACATGATGTTATCACAATATGACTTTAACCAGTTACAAATACCTACTAGTATTTTTGAAGATAAAATTACATGAGAGAAGTTAACTCAATACTGTTATCACAATATTTCTCGAACGATTATTGATATACGACTGCCTAGGTTACTGACCGAAATGTTTTAGTCAACATATTTGATATCGCGGATCAAGGACACCTCACTAATAATTTGGGGAAGTTACAAAGAGCGTCCAGGACAATTTTCGGATACCAGTACCATAAATCGATTATATGCATGATACTCTATAGTATATGTATATCTGAAAATATATACGTTTAATCGAGCAAAACAATAAATACCCCAGAATTGTGTGAAATAACTGCAGAATCGACCTTGTCATAACTTTACAATTTTATATTTTAGGTCGGTCTGACCATCCATTTTAATACCTCCATGATCTGACGAAACGTTTCCTGTAAATCTCCTCCCCCACCCCCCGGGCCGGCATGTGCTCTATAACACCTGTAACTAAGATGTAACAGTTTATCCTTTCATAGTGAAATGATTTGGGAGGTTTTAAAGGCGTTTGATTTAGCAAATCTTTTGAGAGGAAATCTCTCTTCTGTCCATAACATAATGCCTGTTTTCTCTGTCTTAAATCGCTTTCCTTGTATAAGGTGATTTTAGATTGGTGTATTTACATTCTCAGTGCTCCTCCCCCAATATTGGAATGAGAGGATATATTGTGAAAGACACGTTTAGCTGTAACATCAAGATTGCAATAAACATCTTCAAGCTTTGTTTGCTCATTTCTCATTTACACGTGCACATACACTATATAATGTCCACATGCACTATCTGAATTCAGTCTCCAGTTTTTTAATTATCGTATGTCCCTTAATTGTTCTCCCCGATTTAATGTGGGAATTTTATCCTGGTTATTGCATCTAATTCCTCCGTAAAGTCTATGTTTCTATATAGGCACATACTACAATGCTGGCTGTATAACTTTTCCGGGTGTAATAGATTAACACACTTGGAGAGCATGCTACGATAATAAGATACGGTATGATACGGTATATGAAGAGTCGTTTCAAGTGGGTAATCGGTGTAACATCAGAGGGTTAGTCGGTATCATTTGGTAATTAAACACTTTATTAACCTTCTGGGACTTTGTTCTCTTCCCAAAAATTAAATATAATTGCCATTATATCGGCGAGATTAGGTCATAAACGTTTCTTTCGTAAGTTTCTGTAATTACCCCAAAATTTGGGATTAAACTATATAACACACGCGTTTGCAAACTGGGATACACGATTGTCTGTCTCTCATTCAAATGACACATGTATAATGCGACTGACTCCGGTCCGTGACGAAAATGTTTTGGTCAATATATTTGATATCGGCGAAGAAAGGACACCTCAGTAATAAGTTTGGGAAGTTACAAACGGCGTCCGTGACAATTTTGGAATACCGGTACCATAAATCGATGACTCTATAGCAATTTCAATCAGGCAAAACTATAATTATCCCAAAATTGTGTGAAATAACTGCAGAATCGACTTGGTCATAACTTTACAAGTTTATATTCTACGTCGATCCGACGAAACGTTTCCTGTGAATCGTAAATCTCCACCCCCCACCCCCAACCCCCTCCGTGGATCTATATCGGTGCTCTATAACACCTGTAACTATAAGATAAAAGTATATCCTTTCATAGTGAAATAATTTGGAATGTTTACTGATGTTTCATATAGTAAATCCTTTGAGAGGCAATCTCTCTTCTGTCCATAACATAATGACGGTCTTCTCTGTCTTAAATCACTTCTTTGTAAGGTGATTTTAGATTGGTGTATTTACATTCTCAGTGCTCCTCCCCCAATATTGGAATGAAAGGTTAGCTGTAACATCAAGGTTGCAATAAACATCTTCAAGCTTTGTTTGCTCATTCGTCATTCATCTTGTAGACATATATACACAAAATGATGTACACAAATACTACCTAAATTCCGTCTTACTTCAGTCTTGTAATTATTCTTTGTCCTTTGTTCTCTCCGATTTAATACGGGAATTTTATCCTGGTTATTGCTTCTAATTCCTCCGTAAAGTCTATGTTTCTATAGGCACATACAACAACGCTGCCTGTATAACTTTCCCGGGTGAAATAGATCAGCACACTTGAAGAGCATGCTACGATAATAAGAGTTGTATATGAAGAGTCGCTTTCAAGTGGGTAATCGGTATAACATCAGAGGGTTAGTCGGTATCATTTGGTAATTAAACACTTTATCAACCTTCTGGGACTTTGTTCTCTTCCGAAAAATTAAATATAATTGTCAATATATCGGGGGAATTAGTGTGATCGAGTGGCTATACTTCATAAACGTATCTTTCATAAGTTTCTTTAATTATCCCAATTTTTGCGGTTGAACTATACACGCGTTTGTTCCTGCAGGCCACACAAAGATGTTGATCACGTGCCGTAATAAACACCTGCCATAACAGATGTTCATGGCGCGCGCCAGTCTAGTTTGCCATTGGTCGAGCACAATAACGGCTATTTATAGCTCAGCCGACAAAGACGTCAACAGCGAGCACGCGACTTCGTTGGACAGTTAGATTTTGTTCGAACAGATCAACGTACGGATACATATCCAGAAAACTGAATATCAGGTAAGCTTTATTTTATATTTGACAGAAATTTTGTCTCATGTTGAGAAAAGGCCAGATCAGTAGCAGATATTCACACCCTATATTACATTTGTAAAAACTTCTGCGTTCCCAGTGAAAGACATAAATAGTACCGCCATAGTATCCTAATTAATTTGCAGCCAAGTTAAGATTGTATTTCACGAATTACGCTTGATATGGTTTTACTTTCTGCACAAACAAATAGATACCGCATTTTTTAATTTAGAAGTTATATTCGTCCATTGATTTTATCCTTAGATGCTATTTGCTCCACTTCGAAAATTGCAAACGTTTGTTGTGACATTTCGTTGTCTATATACAACCATCAAAGCCTGAACAACTCAGGATTCAATAAGTTAAGTTTTTCTGTATTCTAGTTCCATAGACAAAAATGAATTAATATATGCTAAGTTAACTAAATTTTAATAAACAGGTTTAAATTTCGTGCAAAATAGAAAAAGCTATCCATACATCGAATCTATATTCTTTTGAATCTCGGCAGATGACGTACAATGTATATTTCATTACGGTATCTAATTTATCACAGATGTATATTACAATTTACCATCTGCTTAAATTGGTCGACGTATACTGTGTATATGGGACACAGAAAATTGTTGTGAATGGTTCATCATGATTGAGCATATTACAATAGACCAGCAGGACCTTTCTTTACGCCAAGACCTCATACCCAGTTGATGACATAACACGCTAAACGGATATAGGGAGGGGGTTAATTGACCATTTATTTATCACTAATTGACACATGAAATCAGATTAAAAGGACTGATTAACCGTCACTTGATCAGTCCTGAGGAACTTGATACAGGGAATCGGATCTCGCGGGTGAGTTAGCAGTTTTCTCTTACTTGTCCTAAGCTTGACACGACTGACAGACTCCATTCTCAGCTGGTTGAGGTTTTAAACAAATACGATCATATATACGGAATACATGTGTGTGGAAGGGGCTTCACACTTCTTGTTGCATTTGACATATGTCTTGGAATGTCGAAAATCTCGGGATTGAAAGTACGTATCTATTGATGATATATATTTGATATAATGATATATATTTTTTGTGATTTGACAAATTGATTTTTTAAGAGACCGTTTATGATTTCACATAAATCTGAAATGAGATCGGAGAAAACCGCCCGAGGCCGTCAGAGAGTCAATGTGTGGCCTATTCGCTGCTCCGATGTCACGTTTTTTTATGTATCTTCACGAGAAATTCAATCAGGCATTCTTTTGGATGGTTTAATCATTAACAAATCTAATAGTTTGCCTGAAGGTTAACGGTTTACATGTACTTCGATCAAAAGCAAGTAGGATAAAATATCACTTACACATCGTACGTTCCCGAAGACTGCGTCAAAAGTTGTGCGAGAGTCACACAGGTAAAAAAAAATATACTGAGTGAACTTCATTCAACTTTGAGAGTTTAATTTACTCAAGTTTTCCTCTCTTGCTTGAAAAGTGAGTGAATTTTCACTCAACATATTTTAGGGAATAAGTTTTTCCGAGAAAATGTTCTACTCGCGACATCTATATAGATCAGATAAGATAGTTTTTTGCACTTTTATGCCCAAAGGCTAATGGCATCCCCCAATACATATTAAGAGCACATACAAATATCACTAAAAAGAACATTTTCCTTACTGAAGACAAAAACTATAAAAGCATAGATGAGTAAAAGAATATACAGAAAAAAATATGAGTCTAACTTCCCGGGTAAATTCATCATGGCGACCAAGTTCCATGTTTTTTATCAGTTATTCCGAGTATGAACTGTTCTGTTTCATGACAGTATATGAGTGCAAGTTAAATTGCATTGCTGCATGGCTGTAGAGTGCGAGAAGTTCGCAGGTGTATATCCACCTCCCGCAGCCTGTCTGTGTTACACCAAATGTATCCGGTCCCGACCAGGCGGGATTCAATCTCAAATAACCATTGCTCAAACAGTTTATTAAGAACATCCTTTGGTATATAGATATATACTTTAATTTTGTGCAACAAATATCGTTGAACAAAGTTGGTGAAACGCGAAAAATGTTTTCCTTTTGAGCTGTCGCTGCATGCCCTCTCTCCATGTGAGTGGACAAGTGCATAATCATGCAGTTATGCTTGATTGGCTTCATTTACACCATCACAATTTATTACCTTGTGCCCAGTGCATAATATATTTGGCATCCACCAGTAATGCGTTATGTGTTATGCGAAGCAATTAATATTCACGTATTTCCCCTGTATTTGTGCGAAACAACCCATAAAGACGACCCATAAAGAAATGAGGTATTAACTATTTATCATATAGTTCAGAGTTGCAATTATATTGCAGCCATTACAGGTATCACAACTGAACCAAATAGACGCTTGCAGCTGTCATATAATGGCCCACGTCACTTAAAATTCCAGCTTGGCTACATCGTAACCCAGGAATTGTCAATTACAGCTGGTGTGATCATATCAGGCACGAACCTCTGCGGTCAGCCTCGGTTTGGAGTCGAGTGGTGTCTGTTGCGGGTGGGAAGCCCACGCTCAATACATCCAAACTTCGCATGCAATGTCATTATATCTTCAGGAATACACTTTTCAGCATTTTCCAAAATACTCTGTAACAACAACACTCGCTTCACTAACACCTTGGTCGACCAGAAACGTTTTTTTCATGAATATTCCTTTTGTCGGCACGTATATTTTGTCTTAAAATTAAGTTAATGGAAAGTTCACAGTTATTACAAAAAAGCTATCAACAGCCTATTGGAATATAGAATAGTTTATTTGCGTAAAAGTTGTGCCCAGCAGGGCTAACACGCAATCGTACATACATATAAAACATTTACACACACAACTACAAACGTCAGACAACAGATAAAACATGCAAATATATAAAAGGGTTTCCATTTACCCGACATTAAAATAGCCATATTAAAATAACCATGCTTGAGTGTGGTGTATAATATTTATGTGATCAATGGTTCTGTAGAACGTCCAGCATGTACACTAACCCAAGAGGCTGAAGCAGTCAAAGACAAATTTTGCAGTTGCTTTAACCATGATAAAATTTGACCCATCAGCAAGTTGCTGATGTCGGGCCTGATGTCTGACATATTTTGGGACTAAGATATTTGTTTTGAAATTGATTTTTCTCTCTCTCTAAGGAACAAATCCTGGGACGGAATATCTGGAAGATTCCTTCTTCAGGCTGAAGACGGTATCTTCCAGATATTCTGTCCCAGGATTTGATATTCAAGGTAGATTTATCTTGAAGTATAAATGATGAATATTCAAATACGAAATAATTGCTTCAGACAATATCATGAAGTATACAGAAGACGAAGAATTTCCCTTGTAGAGATAGTATTAAACATATAACCAATCGTGGTTCTTTTAAATAATCGAACTTTCTTATATATTTTATGTAAATATTATTTTGTCTTGAAGTGTTACATTTTCGATACAACAGAAAATCCCATACACATGTACCATTATAATATTATTTATGTGAAAGTTGAGAATCTGTCATATTCCGAAGTGAATAGCCATTATAGCCATGGCAAATATTTTATCACCATAGAGACAATCCATAAATAACATTTAAAGATGTTATTTTAGGATTCCTGTAGGCAAACTACAGTTATTTTTCGAAATATACGTCGACAGAGAAAGTTGACATTTGCGAGAATCACGGTTCTTTCTGTTTTCCGAATTTCTATAATAAGTAAGTAAGCTGATTGAGAAAATGCATTTTTCATGAGGTTGTAGCTATAACAGATAAAACGGAATGGGCGAGAATCTCGAATCTCGAAAATTACTAATTGTTAATACTGACCACTGGCTGACAGGCAATGCATTGACGTCATTGTCCGCTATAGCCGTTGCTTACCATCGACAATACAAACAAAAATGTATTTTTACCTGCAATCCTGTAAAATGTTGAGAAAAAAAGTAAATCAAAAAGCGGGATATATATCTGTTGACTATTTTGATTACCGATCACATCTGTTTTAATAACTATGAAATATATCCTTGGGTTCGCGCTATACAGAAAACAAACAGGAGGAGAATATTAGGCTTGTATTTTTTGTGAAATAAACAGTATAGACAAATCAGAATGTCGTTCAGGATTCTAAACGAATACCATATTATTTATGTATATAACTTAATCTAAATTATTGTGTTTCAGATTCCAGCTGGGGATATACAGATGGCTTCCCCAATAAACCTTTTGACCAAAAGCGATTGGACATCACCTCAAGGCAATAGCATGGTCATCCAAAGATTGGTTAGTATACTATCACGTTATACTATACATTATGCTATACTATAGGTTAGTGGAAATTTGCTGGAATAGGTATTAAATGAGCTAATTTTTCGCTCTTAATGGAGCTGATAAACAAAGCAAGTCCAGTAATAATGTATAATATTTACTGAATACATAAATGTCTTTGTTTTTTGACGAATACTGGTGCCAAATTTCCTCAAAGTTGGTTCGAAGTAATGAATTTCTGGGGTATTTTCAAGTTTCACACTTTTTATTTGTAGAATTTGGAATGTAGATTCACATCTCTCTTCAATGGAAAGACAGTAGAAAAAAATCCATCATCTGGTAAGTCCATCATCAAACGGTCACACTTCCCATGTACCCTGTAAAAAAAACTTCAGTTATATTTCACTCAAGTATAAAATTCCTCCCAGTCAAGCACTTCAGTGAAATATTCCACTCAAACTGAGTGAATTTCACTCACTCAATTTGAGTAAGTTCAACTTGAGTGGAATCAACTTCACTCAACTTGAGTGAGTTATCAACCCAAACTTGAGTGCAATTTGAGTGAAATTTTCTCTTGAGTGAAAGATGTTGAAAACTTTTTCTTATTGAGAGTATACCAAATGGCGTGATTTGTGCCCAAGAAGAAACCAAACTTGTTGAAAAATACCGTCTCCGCGACATTAGCAATTTATCCAATCATATTCTGTGATTGCCACTTCAGGTTTGTCGATTTTGGCCCGGATAACATATCATTGGAAAGAAATAGCACTTCCGGTTTATCTTAATTCTGGTTCTGTATTGTGCAAGCATCCCATTGTCACTGTACATCATGGCGTGTTTATTCTTCACCGAATTGGTTATGTAGATCAGAAGTCAGTGTTATTTGAAATGTCGTTCATTTACCTCGCCAGGTTCCCGACTGATGCAGTGTGCGATATATAAAGCAGTAGTACAGGCGGATAGGGCAGGACTACAATTCTTGGAGGACAACTCTGAACACCTCAACACGGATATCACAATAGGTTTGTATTTAGTTATAGTCCAGTATTAAAGAACTGATAAATTTATAATATTTACATCCATATTCCAATAAGGTCATTTATTCTCACCCAATTGTTACCGATACACATCAGATGTATAGCACCTTCATACACAGTCGACTTCTTCGTTCATACTTCGAATTGGGCTTGATAGATTGGACCATCGAAAGCATTCAAAACCGGAGGTGTAAATGTCATCTACAAACCAGAGACCAGCCAATCAGAACATATCGAACGACTGTGTGTAGGATGACGTATTCACCCAGTGGTAAGGTATCCTAATATGGCGGCAGGGGTGACCAGTACGCTCATACTATTCAGCTTGTATCACTGACGTCCCTTCTCTCCTTGTTCCCCACGGAGAGCAGGGACGTCAGTGATACAAGCTGTTTATCAGCGTAGGGTGGCCAGATACAAAGGACAGTCGACCAATAACCCACTCATACGGCAGGTTTCGAAATTCAAGACATTCAAGAAATCCAGACATGTACGGTGTCTGGCCTTATCTTGAACTTGGACAGGTGATATTGACGAGTAGCAAATTATATGCTAAATGATTTATTTTGTATATTTTCAGAAAAATGCTGTGCCCGCCACGCCGATATTTTTGAGCGACACCCTTTCGTAACAAGTTCCCTTAAAGAAGACCATTGGTCACTAGTCAGTTACATGGTGCGGAAAGGACACTGTCCGTGTTGGCCCAGGCGATTCTGTAAAGTGACCGCCAAAAAAAATCTAGTTCATATCGCTGCAGCTCAAGGCCAGTTATGGCTACTCCGATATCTCATAGAGAGAGGCTGTCAAGTGAACTGCAGCAGCTCCCCAATGCAATATACGCCTTTATTCTTGGCCATCACCAGAAAACACAGACCTGTTGTCGATTTTCTCTTATCAAGGAGTGCCGATGTTAATTTCAAAAGCCATTCTGGGAAAACACCTCTCATGGCGGCCATTGCTCTTGGTGACGTCACGATGGTATCCACTTTACTCGATTCCAACCGCTGTGACGTCAATGTAATGTCACGACGAGGTGTCACTGCTCTCAAAGTTGCTGCTTGTTGCAATAATCTGGAATGTGCTAAGTTGATATTGCAAGCTGGATCTGAGACTGAAAAGGAGGAATCCCGACAATCTCCACTGTTTGACGCCGTCCAGAACAGCAACGTTCAAATGCTCGATCTACTTCTCAGTCACAAACTGGATGTTAATGTACGAAACAGTCAAAGCAGAACCCCTCTTCACTGTGCTCTGGAAAAGGGTAAGGAATATGCCACTTTCTGTTTTGTTCATTACTGATATTAAATTCTTTATCGTGTGTACCTGATTGTACCGTAAACTACCATTAGACTTCAAAAACCGACTGGTCATAGACAATCAGGAGTATAGTGTAGGCTGGTCAAAAATCTGGCATCAATCCATGAAGGTTTCGTATTTTTATATTATCTGATTTGGTATACTCTCTTGTTTATTTCATGAACGCATACAAATTTACATTGCTAAATCTCCTAATTGACGAACTTGTCTCTATAAGTATGACTTCAATTTTCAGGTGATCTGAAGTTGGCAACAATACTTTTGAAGGCAGGTGCTAATGGAAATATGAAGTGTAACGGACTCCCTCTTCTGATGGCTTACGCCCATAGTCCTCAGGTGCTTAAGTTGTTATTGGAACACGGCGCGGACGTGAACTTGCGAGATGACAGAGGATATACCACAATGCACCTGGTTGCCCTCTGTGGTTACAGAGAAGCCATGTCTTTGTGCCTTAGATATGAAGCCGAGTGCGATGTTTCCAGTTGTGACGGTAAGACGCCCCTGTCTCTTGCCTGTCAGATTGGCAGAGAAGATATGGTGGAAACATTGTTAGCGTTAGGCTGCGACGTCAACAACACCGACGAGGACGGGAATACTCCGCTACACCATTCAGCGCTCCAGGGAAATGAGTGGATCATACACGATCTGCTGAACGCTGGAGCAAAGACTAACGCGACCAATCGAGTTGGAGCAACTCCGTTATGGAACGCAGTCTACATGAACCACTCAAGGACTGTGAAAGATTTGGTGTTAGCAGATTCTCCCATTCAGTGCCTTAGTACGGGTAAACATCTTTCAGAACGCGGAGAAAAGCAAGCCTACTCCATCCCCCGCTCGTTACTGTGGGTGGCCGTTGACCAATCGGCTTGGGAAATAGTCAAATGCTTGTTGGACGCGGGAACGCCAGTCCACAAAGAGTCGTGGATTCTGATTGGCGACTTTCCCGAATCTTTGCAAAATTTCTCGGCATTGCAGAATTTGTTGGTAAAATTGGCCAGTTCTCCGCCATCTCTGCTCAACACGTGTCGAACAAGCATTCGACGTGACATCCAAGAAAATTCAGAGGACTCGATTAAAAGTTCAGTTGACGACTTATTCCTTCCGAGAGTGCTAAAACAGTTCCTTAATCTGGAGGACATCTAACTAGTCATATAGTAGCTAAATAATCTGTCATATTTTGTTCAGATTAAGTGTTTTGATAACAGTGCAATATTTAACGATCAAATATAGGACAATGACTGTTTGTGGTTCATCTGCAGCTCCCAAGACAGTAAAGTGTCAACTCGGATTCGTGTTTTAACCACTTGAATTCTCTAGGTTGGCGTTTCAGGAACAGCAGCATGTCCTTCATAGTCGCTCCAAGCAAATGAATTTAATACCAGTGTAAAATTCCAAAAAGGTTCCCTGTCACAATTAGAGTCCTATATAACATAAACATTCAGACATTCTCTGACGTTGTTGAGGTATAGTCTCTTTGACCTATAGTCTGTCCATTTTAATTAGTCATCTACTTTGGAGCTTGTCAATAATCAGCAATTAACTCTGCATACATTTTCCTTTTTGCATCGTGTAGAAAAAACTGATCTCTACAAAATGACTACCATTACTCCGTGATATCGATAATATATCACGCTTGAAATAAGTTTGTGATTCTCTCCATATAAAACTCCAGTACAGATGTTTCATGTGCCGGGCCTCAATTACATAGGGAGACGTCATAATGTAATCGTGTTGTCTAGCACAAAGGTCAACGATGCCGTGTACGGTCATAGAGGTTTAGCGGTAATTTCACTGGACACGGGATATAAGCGACACTCCCACGGACCGCATGTTATTACTGTATTCGGCATCAATGACCTTTGTGCCAGTGAACTTGAATACATTATGACGTCTCCTTATGTAATTGAGGCCCGGTACATAAACAACTGTACTGGAGTTATATGTAGAGAGAATTAAAAAGTTGATTCAAGCGTGATATATTTTCGATATCACAGTGAAATTGTGGTCATTTTGTAGAGTTCAGTTTGTTCTATACGCTGCAAAAATAAAATTGTTGCAGGGTTAAATGATGATTTTTGACAAGCTCCAAAGTAGACGACTAATTAAAATGGGCAGACTTTAGTACAACACCACTGGTGTAGTAACAGCATCTAGCCACGATGAGCCCTCGTGGAATTAACCGTGAGTGGCGGCAAAGAGTTCAGGTAATGTAAAGTTTGAGGAACTGCTAGTGGCAACGAACTTCTTGTTGGAACCGTTACAACGTGAGCACCAGGGTAGATCTGTGGTGTACAGATCACTGGAACTTAGCCACGTGTCTGATGAAGAGTGCATCTTCATTTTATCAAGCTAATTTCTACGTCCCCACTTCGAACTTCCCTTGATATATCTGGCCCACTTCCGTGTTCAAAGAACTTATAGACACGCGACTTCACTGGCCTTGAAACCATTTGAATTTCGAAAAGGGGTCATAAAAGAGCGTTATTGATTGGCTAACCAATATACTGGGACAACGCAACCACCATATTATGAGGAATGACGCCACCACTTGAGGATGATGTCACTCTATGCACAAAATCGGTGTGTACGTTCTGATTGGTTCGTCGATCGTTCGTAGGTGAAATTTACACCTCGGATTTTGAACACTGAAGGTGACCAGATCAATCAAGGCAGGTTCGAAGTGGAAAGTTGTAATTGGCTTGATAAAATGAAGATGGGTGAAGTGGGGCTTGCCTGATCTACTTCGTGACACGTGTCCGGTATTTTCAAATACGGTTGATGTCTTGAGCAGATTAAAAAAATAGCCAATCAAAACACGGTTTTATGACAGGGTTAGTTTCAGCTAAACTTAGATTAGATATTTGAATCTAGCCTGATGTCCACGTTGAGAACCGGCGCTGGTACTCCACGTTTACCCATCAAACATTCCGTTACATTTAGTCATCGCCCATTTTTCTGGTCACATCATTTTTGTATGTTAATTTATTTAAATTAAAGGTTCGACAGTTCAATATGAAAGCCATGTTTGTGTTATTTCTACTCATGCGCAGTCGAGGAGCTGTATTGTAAGAACGCATTTACCAATATGCACTGTGCATATGTCTATTTTCCCCTACTAGGTCTGTGGTGTTGTACATGACTTTAGGAGTGAAATATACATCCCTATACACTAACCCGCAGGGGTGACTCGTGACAGGTGGGATGTTGTGGGTGGGGGATGAGGGATCTGTTTAGGGTGGTAGAGTTGTGTTTTATAACATGTCGCGACCTGAACGCCATGAACGCCCTTAGCTCCCGTCTTAACCCGTATACTGGTATAGCGCAGTACCGTCAATCGACGACCATAAACGAATATTCAGGCCAAATCTGCCAAAAACACCGACATGTCACACTCTAATCTCACACTCGGGAGAGGAGTAGTGCAGAAATATGGCATTTTGAGTGTACACAGGGGTGTGTTTGGGACAACCCTGGGCCCAACTGGGACATGCTGGGTGACGTCTTGAAGCTCGTGGCGTATAGATTACGAATGGGGTGGTTTGGACTGAAAGTGACATTATGAAGCGTATATAGTAAAGTAAGATTGCATAAGACGGGTGCACATGGGCGTGTTTGGGTGATAATTTGACCATCCTCAGTTTAACTCATGCAGATGGCTGTTTCGGATACCATGGGCTATGGGGTGTAGGGAGAAAGGCCTGATACAGTTACCTTCCCCTGGGTACAGAGAGCTTGAGTGAGTGAATGTGTGAATACCTAGTAGGTGAGCGAGTGAGTGAGTGAGTGAGTGAGGGGTGAATAACTAAGGAGTGAGTTACACGTTAGTGTTACCCCTCCCCCTTGGGATCAGAGATATTGAATGAGTGAAGAACGAGTGGGTGAGTGAGTGAAGGAATGAACAAACGAATGAATGAGTGAGGCGATGACACACTAACGCTGGGAATAAGATCCACTCACACCCACTTTACCTGGTCTCTAATCTCGTTAGACATTAACGTAATCAGATGAGAGACAGACAGATGAACAACAAGATCAATCATATTTTGTTATACACTTGATCACATCACACCCAACCTGGAAGAGCCGCGTTGGGTGTGTTTACAATTCTCATATGCTATTCTCCATGTATCAGATGAAATGTTGCTCGTTCTTGTCCAATCAGAAGTCGCCCTTTGAGAAACTGCCTTGTGTTGCGTCAATATTTTGCCATTTTCGCTTTTGTTCGTGTTTGACGGTCGTCCATTCGCTCTGGTCCTTCCCATATCGTCTTCTGGCAGATCAGGATTTTGTAACGTCAACATGCCCTGGAACAGTTGTTTTCGCGTTCTCACAGCATTGTCCAGGGCCTCTGCGTGTGGTAACCCCACATCTTCTTCCCAGTGACTCTTGGTCTTCATTATGGACCCATGCGTGTGATCACCCATCATTTCAAGCTGAAGCAGGCTATGCTGGTCATAGGTTCTCGATCACCGCAAAGTGTGTATTAATAGCCAGTCTCAAAACATTCCCAAATGGTGGTTCCTGATCTTCCTCAATCAGGTTTCCATGGGATGTAGCCTGACTATCAGCGGCCGAGTTTTCGACCGGGCATCAGTGGGTAGGCTTTCAATACCAGTCTGTGGACTCTCAGAATTAGCCGGTACGCTCTCGGTGTCTGCATCGGCTTTGGCCCCTCGGTCTGTGTGCCCATGTATATTATTCGGGTATTCTATAATGTCTTAGTGTCTAATGAATCTGCGTTCGCGCTCAGAGCATGTATAACCAATGTTGGTGGTTAAACGTCGACTGTGTACGTCTTTCGTGTACGGTTACCTTTATACACGTACCGTTATACAGGAACGCCCGCAAATAGTTTTTTTAACGCTCAGAATCTCTGATTGGTCTAAATGATCACATGATATCCAATGGAATTGACACTTATTTATCCAAACGTTAACCCCGTTAGTAGTACGTAGCCTTGAAATATTGTAGTATTTCTGCGGCAGGGGCGTAAATTGGGCGCCATGACGTTACAGTTCTTGACCTTGGACCTGGCGTTGCTAAGACAACGTGGACAGGGATCACGTGATGGTTTGGCTGAATGTAAAAATTCAGATTTTTCCTGGATCCCTAAACAGCTCAATTTCCCTCAAATGGACAGAGATGGGCTAATAGCGTCCATGGGGATTGAGGAGGGTATCGACGTGAAACGCGCATCGAGGCCGGTCACGAGATGGGTGTTTCGGTCATATGACTGGATGGGGGATGTAAAACTAGGCTTTTCATGAAAAAATGGACTGAACATGCCGTCAACTGGGTTGAGGTGGGCCCATAAGGGTCCTACGGAGTCGCGTAGGGGGTCAACGTGAAACACTCAAAAGAGCTCGGTTGCATGACGGGTGGTTGCATGCAAAAGTAGGATTTGTCATAAAAAATAAAATGTAGAAACACTGTCTACCCCAAAAACTGGGGACCAATATTGATCTTGAGGGGTTTTTGGCGTTAGAGGACGCTTAGGGTGGATTGGACGGGAAGTGACGTCATGTCATCATGAACAGTGGAGGAGTAGTTGCGAAAACTGGGAGTTTGTGGTTACGCAGGGGTGTGTATGGGCAATTGAGGGACCATTTACGGTCCAAATATGACGTGTAGGATCATACTGAAGGGCTTGGCGTGTAAAGGACCCTTGAGGTGGTTTGGACTGGATGTGACTGCATGGTGCGCATGCCCGGTAGAGGCGTAGTAGCGAAAGGGGCATTTTTAGGGTGCACGGGCATATTTGAGCGACTGAGGGCTATATCTCATCTAAATATGGCCTGAAGGGTCTCGTCTTGAAGGGATTGGCGTATAAAGGGCGCTTGATGTGGTTTTGACGGAAAATGACGTCATGGTACGCATGCTTAGTCGAGGAGTTGTAGCGAAAGCGGGCATTTTGGGGTGGCCAGGTGCATGTGTGGGTGAGTTATGGGCCATCATTGTTCTAAATTTGCCGTGCAAGGTGTCCTATTGAAGCCCTCGGTGTGTAGCGCACGCTTGGGGTCGTGTTGGACGGGAAGACATGGCGTACATACACAGTTGGGCAGTATTAGCGAAAGCGGGCAATTTAGGGGTGCACAGAGGCGAGTTTGAATGTTTTAGGGGGTATTCTTGGTTCAAACATGCCGTGCAGGTCCTCATCTTGATGTCCTCGTAGTGTAGACTATGACAGGCATGGTTTGGGCTTGAAGTAAAATCATGAGTAAGAGGTAACGCGCCATCGTAGATTCGGAGATATACGGCATGAGAACACACACACACACGCACACAACACACACATACTTACGCAGTTTAGGAAGAGTCCCGAATGTTATTGGGCAGCATTGTAACGATCGTTAACAATGTTACTGACGAACACTCTTTTCGTACCAATGTTACGTAGTAACATCCTTCTTAAATTCGTTGCTTCTTATACAGAAATTGCATATACGTTCATACTATGAAGTATCACCTTTTTAATATGAAGTTTCTATTCAGAATCACCTCCTAAGACAAAATGTATAAGAACACACACACATAAACTCTAATACCTTAACGCCTTTTAGAGAACAACAACAACAAGGATTACAATCATTTTATTATCCCCTCCATTACAACACACTCAACCTGGAGGGAGCCGATAAGGATGTGTATACAATTCTCGTATGCTCTTGCCTTTTCCTATCCGGATCCGCCCCAGTCAATCTCGGACTGCTCTTTTCCAATCAGAAGCCGCCCGTGCCAGTCTCCGACTGCTCTTGTCCAACCAGAAGCCACGCGTACCAATCGTAGACTGCTCGTGCCTCGCAAGTTTGGCCTAAACATCATTAAGCAGTCCAGGATACCGTTGAGGCAAAATGTCGATCGCTTTTTCCAGGGATCCTGTGTGTGGTAACCCCATATCCTCTCCTAGGTGACGCTTGGTCTTCATGATGGAACTATGCGTGGGACCGACCTTCATTTCAAGCGGCAACAGTCTATATTGTTCACAGATCGTCATGGCTGTTTTCTTGATGTACTTGGATGTAAACCTCCTGCAAGTTATCCTGCCAGCATACTCGATCACCGCAGCGTGGGTATTAGTGGCCGCTGTCGCAATACGGTCTCAAAAGATGGGTACTCTTTCTTCCTCACTCAGGCTTCCCTCACTGTCTACAACAGCGGTCGAGCATTCAGCCTGGCTATCAGTGGGTAGACTCTCGGTATCAGTGGACAGATTCTCAAGCCTTTACATCAGTATCGGCCTCAGCGGGCTCATCGGCTTTTAGCCACTCGGTCTCTCTATACCCATGTATATTTCTCTGGTGCCTTATATTGTAGTGCCTGGAAAAGGTGCGCTCAAGCCATCGATAAGCCATGTTGATGGGTTTAACGTCGACTGTGCTCGTCTATCGTTTTTTTAAAGCGGTTGACTGACGTCGCCGATCGTTGTCGAGCGTCAACGCCATATGGCTCAGCTATGGGGATCCACTTCGAAAACAGCTGAGTCAGCTGGAAGAAGAGAGGGTAAAGTGCAAAATCCCGTCTCCAACTGCCTTTCCATGAAAGTCTGAAAATGTCTCATGCAGGGTCAGTAGGATTTGGGCTCGGGTATCTGTTTCTCATGCAGTAGAAGATATACCCGGGCCACCGACTGGATGGATCATCCATGTGCGTGACAAGATTACAGCACATCCTTTCTCGTCTGCGTAGAGTTTCATCGGGGGTGCCAGACCGAACCGAATCAATAATAGCGTCGCTGGTTTCTCGTGGGTGTGTACGGCACTCGCGGCCTCTGATTGGTGTAGTTCATTGAAACGCTCTGCGGACCAGATTCGAGCGTCGGCTTGGTGTAAAGTTTGTGCAGAATATCTCCGTCGTCGGGTTTAAAGTTTACCTTCAACAGCGCAGATGCCGTGGTGCCCATGGCGAAACAAGATTTTGTCGTGTGGGCTATTTATAGTGTTATTTATAGGCTATTTACTTTGGACGCTTTTGATCTTAATGATGCGTTCAAAAAGGTGATCCTTTTGGGCGATCGCTTTGGTGTTTGCCACTGCCCAACTCATACACGCCTTTCACCTTTGATGAAAGAGACGTCATCGCCGGAAGTGACGCCTCCGGGAAAAACCGCGCACATGTAAACTCCCCTGGTAATACCGCCGGTTTCCTGTAGCTTGTAACTGACGTCATCACTGGAAGTGAAGTCATCAACGGAAGCAACGACATTGTTGAAAGTGACGCCATCGGCGGAAATGACGTCATGCATGGTAGCGCCCCTGAACCCAGGTACCCCCTTTCCCCTGCAAGTTATAGGGCCAATTACAAGCGTCTAGTCAGTCATTCATAATTCAGCCATCGCCCATTAAAGAATATCCGCGTCTATAATCCAAAGACCAATTCCATACCCCATATAACAGTATTAGCACCAAATTCAAAAAGACAATCATAGTATACATAAACATAGGCTAGTTTCCTGCAAGAGAGAAGTGGTCAACAGTTTTCAATGATGCCGACAAGACATCATGATGTTCCAAAAATATAAAATCCGTATCGCTGATCAGTATACTAAATTCATAATAATTGTCGTAAAGTCGTCATCTAGAGAATGCTGTACCTCAGTCGCGCTTTGATTGTGACTGTTCATATGAGCACCACGAAGATCTTGAAGTACATGGGTTCATACGGCCCCCAGCCCCGGGTTAAGAGGAATTGGACACAAGTTACGAAACGTAACGCCATAGATCTTGCACGCTACGCCCGTATTTTGCTATCAGCATGCGATATGTATCGCCGAATTTGAGAAACTTTGAGTGGAATAGCCTTGTTTTATGAGTTTCTGCAACAATCTTTTGTGTCGTTGATTAAAATCGTCACATTTAATACAGGATCTAGCAAATGCTACTGGGCGAGATATGTATACGCCATATGCAGGTCCCACTGGAATATTACTGTCCAGAAAGGGATAGTTTAGCATGTCGAAATTGTAATCATCTCTTTTGTCATAAAGTCGACGAGTGAGAATGCCCGCTTCATTTTTATAGAGATATAGACCTAAATATGATGTACCTGTAGGGCTATCTGTAGTTTCCTTCAAATCCATTGAAGGTGGATATATATCCTTCACTGCGTCATTTATATAGCGATTATCCACAGCGAGAAGATCGTTTATATAGCGTTTGATGAATGAAAAGGAACGGGCTTTGAATGGATCGGTTTTTGAAAGCGCCTGTATATAGTCATATTCATAAGAGAACAGATACAGGTCAGCCAACAGGAGTGCACAATTAGTAGCCATTGGAATACCTATATGCTGCTGATATATTGTGTTGCCAAATTTCACATAGAAATTCACATGTCAAGGGGCACCACCATGCACCGTGACCTCACTTCCAACAATGTCTTTTGTAGGGAGATAGTTCAATCTGCTAATACGAAGAAGCGTAATAAATATGTCTTGAAATATATGTTTGCTAATTCTAGTAGAAGAAGTATAGCAGACGAGCGGAAGTACGGTTATTTAAATCAAGGCTATGACGAAGACTAATCAAACGGAATGATTAAGCAAGATTACTTTACAAGCGTCTGGTCCGTCATTCATAATTCAGCCGTCGTTCATTAAAGAATATCCGCGTCCATAACCCAAAGACTTATTTCATATTCCATATAACAGTATTAGCACCAAATTTTAAAAGACAATAATAGTATACATAAACTTAGGCTAGTTTCCTGCAAGAGAGAAGACATCATGATGCTCCAAAAGTATCAAATCCACATCGCCGATCAGCATTCCTAGTCCATAATATTCGTTGTAAAGTCGTCATCTAGAGAATGATGAATCTCAGTCACGCTCAGTAACATGAGGATCTTGAAGTACATGGGTTCATATGGCCCCTAACCCCAAGTTAAGCGAAATTAGACACACAAGTTACGAAACGTAAAGCCATATATCTTGCACGCTACGCCCGTATTTTGCTATCAGCATGCGATATGTATCGCCAAATTTGAGAAACTTTTAGTGGAGGCGCTTGGTGGTATAGCCCTGTTTTATAAGTTCCTGCAATAATGTTTTGTGACGTTGATCGTCACATTTAACGCAGAATCTAGCAAATGCTACTAGGCGAGATATGTATACGCCATACGCAGGTCCGACTGGAATATTACTGTCCAGAAAGGGAAAGTTTACGATGTCGAAATTGTAATCATCTCTTTTGTCATAAAGTCGACGAGAGAGAAGGCCCGCTTCATTATTATAGAGATATAGGTCTAAATATGATGTGCCTGTAGGGCTATCTGTAGCTACCTTAAAATGCAGTGGAAGTGGAGATATATCCTTCACTGCGTCATTTATATAGCGATTATCCACAGCGAGAAGATCGTCTATATTGCGTTTGGTGAATGAGAAAGCACGGGCTTTGAATGGATCGGTTACCAATATAAGAGTTGTCAGAGCATTTCCATCATAGCTATCTAGATTTACATCTAATACCGCTTATGCCGGTTCTAGGGACCGTGTGGTCATGTCGTCCAAGTTGCCACATAAACAGGTACAATAAAAGCGTACCTGAGATACAACACATCACGAATCGTTAGATTCTTGGTATGTGCTTTAGAATAGGTTAAACGGAAGACTATACTGTAAAGTCATGTGGCTCTTCCCACTTACCTTTCGTAAATTGGTGGAACCTAAGACCAAAGGAATTAACACTTGTCGGCCGCCCTCCAAAACAAACGGCAGCGGAACGGATGTATTCACAAATGACGCTCCAGTCGAATTTACATTTTCCGGTCAGGGTATGGATTATACAGATCTCAGACGCAGTAGACTATACGTTAAAGATCAAGTGATGCGGAGAGAACTTTGCTCACAACAAAAAATTCGAAAAATCCGGTCCCATCAATCTATTATTACAGTCCATGTGGCTGTAATTGATTACTTCCAACACCGCTAACTTCCCGTACAAAGTATGCATTTAAACATTAATAAATTTCGGAGAAGTAAAAAAAATACTCAGCTTACAACAATTACAACTAAAGATTCCGGCGATCATCTGAATACAAGTGATCCACAGTCGCGGCATTTAGCGGGTTTATTGGTTAGACAGGTTGAAATCAACAAGAGCATATCGAACATTTAAAATGGAAAGGCGCAATTTTACATGATATACTCGATCAAGATCGCTACCTACTCAACGGAATTTGACGTGAACGTGGAAATTTACCCAGTCCTACCACAGGTTATCTTCATGTCAGCGAGTCAAGTACGAGTGAGTCCAGCTTATTATATTAAATCATATACAAGAACCAGGACGAAGTAGCCAAATATCAATTCGCCCGGATGGATGTGTCGATGTCTACCATTCCACCGGGACAGATTATGTACAGTTGAAATAATATGTTTCAGTCTATAAGCACTTCGAGATTGATAACTGGATTAGGCACATCGAAAGCCGCGAACGGAGACTATAAAGCCAACCCCTTCAACTTCCGTCATTTCAATCTCCCAAGTATCTCGATATATGTTGACGCACGATTCGTGATATGTGTTGTATCTCAGGTATGTTTAATTGTACCTGTTCATGTGGCAACTTGGATGACATGACCACACGGCTGATAGCACCGGCATAAGCGCTATCAGATACAAATCTTGAGAGCTATGATGGAACTGCTCTGACAACTCGTATATTGGTAATTGGTGAGCTGTGTTGCTTTGACAACTCGTAACCCACTAAGTAATTTAAAGTGATATGATCGTGAATCATCAGTTTGAATAATCAGTGTGTAGTTCTTTTCAATAAACCCATCGACGAGCAACAGATTTTGTCGTATTTATCCGAGAAAACTCGACCATTTTATGAAAATGTATGAAGATGCAATCTCTTTACCCTATGAAACCTACTTCGGAAGGTCAAAGGTTAAAGAATAATATACTTCGCGGTATTTCAGTCACCAACAACTACTAAACCGATGAATGTTGGAAAGACATACAAGTAGTACAAGCTGGAGACGGGTTATATACAAGGTTCACCGCACCTTGTTTTAAATGGAGTGAAGATGATGAACCCCAGCAGTGTCGAGGTCGGTTTACAAATACCGGTATGGATGGAATGGGACGATGTAAAAGAAAATACTTTTCAGACGATGAAGGTGATTATGAATACAGTATAATACCGTTCTACATGGTATGATCACGGTCCAAAAATGTGGAACGAATTTTCGTACCATATTAGAGAATCCCCTACGTATACTGGTATCTTGTTCTGTATTGTTTGTACATTATTTTTTTTATTCGGTGTTATATTTAAGAAATAATGTTTTCATAGGCGTGCTAAATGGTTATTTTACGCACCGTTAATGTGGGAAACTTTATATTTTATATTATAAAATTTATAAACTTTCCCACACTAACCGTGCGTAAAATAACCATTTAGCACGCCTGTGAAAACATTATTTCTATTCTATTTCACTACTCAAATTGATTATCAACAAAGATTATAATGAAAGGTTGAAAACATGAAACATTGACAACCTTTCTCCCCTTTTTTGAAAAAAAAAAACTCGTCCACCGATGCTCCTGTCTCGGTTGGCATCGTGCCAATGTCAGTGGACGAGTTTATGTGGTCTCTCAAATGAGGAGTGATTTTGTCAGCTGAGTGAGCTTTTGGCAAATTGCGTGGATATATGCCTATTTGTGTCGCTTCATTAATCAATTTCACGATTTAAACAACAGTTAAACTTGAGAAAGAAATTTCATCTTTTAATTTATTTGTTTGTTTTATTCCATTGTTACTTGTCTGAAAGCAGACGTTCCTCTCCTCACCGACTTGTGAAATGGAATCTTCTAATGAACACCTGCACTTGACACATGTACATTTCACATAACCGTGCTAAAACGTGTAATAATTGCACGGTTACAATACAATACAATACAAACTTTATTTATACTCAGAATTAAAATATTTGCAACGCTAGCTCTACCGAGCTAATATATCTGAGGTTAAATAACAGTAAAAATAAATTAAAAATAACGATGAAGGTAAAAGCAAAAGGGCAAAAAACCCAGTAGCATAATAAAACTTAGATTTTGCAGAAGTGGCATTTGCATGCATCACCCGTCCACGTTTTTATTAACCTCCTGAAAACCTTAATGTCAGTTGTTTCCCGGAGCTGATCTGGTAGTCCGTTCCATATTTGGGCACCGAAGGTTTTGAAGGAGTGTAACCCAGAAGTTACAGTTCTGACATGCTGCCTAGTAACAGTGTTTTTTTGCCTTAGATTATACCGGCAGTTTTTCTTTTCGAACATATCGTTCAGATAAGGTGGGTTCAGCCCATTCAGACATTTAAAAACCTCGATGGCAATTTTCTGCAATCTAGCCACCTCGAGACTTGGCAGATTTGCTTTCCTGAGCAAGGCTTCATAAGACAAATGGTTAGTCTTATATATAAATTTTAGAGCTCTATGCTGTAGCTTTTCTAACTTTTTAGTGTTTACAGCTCCACAGTGATGCCAAACTACAGGGCAATAACCAAAGTTTGACAAAACAAAAGACTTGTAAATTAATAATCTAGAAGCTTCATCCAAACAATTTGATAGCCTCTTTAACACATTTAATTGCCTACTGGCATTTCTAATAATATTTGACACATGTCTGTCAAATTTTAGCTTGTTGTCCAGTTCAACACCCAACAGCTTCGTACACGGTGTGCTATTTACAGAGCAGCTGTTGATATCCACAGTTATATCCCCTACATCACAAGCTGTCATAATTTGAAATTTTGCAGGGTTAGCTTGCATTTGATTTGTTTCACACCATAAAAGTATATCTGAGCTTGTTTGCCTTACCTGGTGCACAATTTCAGATTTACTTTTCCCCTCAACTAAGACAGAGTTATCGTCGGCATAATTAAAAAACTTTCCAAGTTTAATACAATTATAAATGTCATTAATAAAAATGTTAAAAATTGTTGGCCCCAAGATTGACCCTTGTGGCACACCTTTCCTTAGTGTATTCCAAGTACTATGGGACGACAACACTTTGACACATTGCTGCCGATTTGACAAATAATCAGCTAGGAGTGCAACCGCATTCCCTGCCAGGCCATATGCCTTCAGTTTTGCCACAATGAGGGAATGCGGAAGGCAGTCAAATGCCTTTGATAAGTCAACTATCAGTAGGCCTACCGATTTGTGATCCTCAATCGACTGTCGCCAGGATTCACACACATTTAACAGCACATGCTGGCAACTGTAGCCAGTACGAAAAGCAGATATACAGGGATTAAGAATTTTGTCAGTCAAAATCTGTAGTTGATTATGAAGAAGTTTCTCAAAAACGTTCGATGAACATGTTAAAATACTGACAGGTCTATAATTCAGTTTGTCAAGTGCATCCCCTTTCTTATAAAGAAGCTCGATGTTATTGACACAAGTGTTATAGAATCGGCAATACACGGCCATCAGATATCGCATCATTTCATAAATGGTTTTCTCCATCTAGGCCTTGTGGTAGACTAGCCTTTTGGTAGACACGCTATCCAGTATAAATACAGTTATCTTATCTTATCTTATTTTATCAATATCCTTCTAAATGTTAGAACAGGATCGAAAGATGCTTAGCAGAACTGTAAGTGTTTACTATAACATTGCTTCGCTGTGAAGTACGAAAGCTTCCAATCATTGATCAAGGGGCGACTACTCTACCGTAGGAACGATTGGAACTCTTCATTGTAAAACGGCAGATTTCAACGCTTTTGCGCTAACATGTGGTTTGCACGAAAACGAATAACAAACGAACATTTGATAATTGTGTACATGATTTATCGCTGAGAGCATGATTACCTGATTACTGACGACTGAATCAGATCAGAACGAGTCATGTTGCGAATGTAACAGTCACTTATGGTCTGTGGAACTAGAAATTCACGGTGAACAACTTCAACAAGGTCAGTGATCGACGTTGAACAACCCACAATGTTAGCAGTTACGGTCAACAACAACGATTCAACTTGTACTAGCCCCATAAACGTCACCGTCTGACGATATTATGATGGGAGAAATAAATCATCATACTACAGCGTATTTTTCCGATTTTGGCCCAAGTAAACCTTCCTGCTCCAAAACAACCCATGATGCAGTGCATAAAATTTGCATCCCTTCTCAGATGTTTATATCAGAAAATCAGTGCATGGAAATTTGTTATTGGGCAGCAAGGTTGGGCCCCGATTTTTATCACATTTGTTTGATAAAACCATGATAAAACACATATGAATTTAGGTCGTTTCTAGCCTTATAAGACGCCAAGCGAAAGCCTTGGCATCTTATCTCGGTAGTTGAAAGTGAAACAAAAACAGAAGAAACGCTTTCAAAAATACTTACTTCCAAACCTCTTACACTCCCCTGTTAGTTCAACAAGCTGAACCCTACTGACATTTAATTTTGTGATATTGATTATGTAGGGTTCAGCCGTTGAATGGAAATTTCCTATCGCAAAATTTTTGCCTCCCGACCTAGGTTACAGCGGGTGGATTTGCGCTCATAAAAATCGATAATACCTACCGCTTTGTGCTCGTTTGGATAGAATACATATTTGCCTACTTCCCTGGCCATTTATTTTCTCTGTCCAGCTCATTTCATTTCCATAAACGGCAAAAGAAAAAAATAGCATCGCGGACGATCTTCCAAAAACCTTGATAAAACCCATATGAAATTAGCTCGTTTCGTGCGGGTTTTTTATCAAACTCGTGAGTCGTAGTGATAATCTAATATGGATCTAGTTCAACAAGCTGAACCCTACTGACATTTAATTTTGTGATATTTTGGGCATTGTGAACATTCTATCTTGCTCATGCTTTACAGCTCCCACAAGTTCATAAAATCAAACTTAGTTTCACTATATAAATGGTAATCATTTGACATTACACCACTCTAATTTGCAGTTTTATCATGTCTGAATATCTCATATAATATTGTCTGGAAATTCACCGCAGTGCTCAACTTGTCTTCGTATAGTGTCTCATAGCCAAGTTTATGGCTTTGGTTTCCATCTCGGCCATGTTTTTAGCCCACCATCACCAGATGGTGGGCTGTTCAAATCACTTTTCGTCCGTGGTCCGTCGTCCGTCAGTCAGTCCGTCAGTCCGTCAGTCAGTCAGTCAGTCCGTCAGTCCGTCCGTAAACAATTCTTGTTACCGCGATTTCTCAGGAACTACTGCATGGATCTTTTTCAAATTTGGTACACAGATTCCCCTTGGGGTCTAGATGTGCAAGAAACCTTTTCTGGTCCGATTCGAAAATCCAATATGGCCACCAGGCAGCCATCTTGGATTTCCCCATGAAACCTTGTTACCGCGATTTCTCAGGAACTACTGCATGGATCTTTTCCAAATTTGGTACACAGGTTCTCCTTGAGGTCTAGTTGTGCAAGAAACCTTTTCTGGTCCGATTCGAAAATCCAATATGGCCACCAGGCAGCCATCTTGGATTCCCTCCCTGAAACCTTGTTACCGCGATTTCTCAGGAACTACTGCATGGATCTTTTTCAAATTTGGTACCCAGGTTCCCCTTGGGGTCTAGTTGTGCAAGAAACCTTTTTCGGTCCGATTCGAAAATCGAATATGGCCACCAGGCAGCCATCTTGGATTTCCCCATGAAATCTTGTTACCGCGATTTCTCAGGAACTACTGCATGGATCTTTTTCAAATTTGGTACACAGGTTTCCCTTGGGATCTAGTTGTGCAAGAAACCTTTTCTGGACCGATTCGAAAATCAAATATGGCCACCAGGCAGCCATCTTGGATTTCCCCATGAAACCTTGTTACCGCGATTTCTCAGGAACTACTGCATGGATCTTTTTCAAATTTGGCATACAGGTTCCCCTTGGGGTCTAGTTGTGCAAGAAACCTTTTCTGGTCCGATTCACAAATCCGATATGGCCACCAGGCAGCCATCTTGGATTTCCCCATGAAACCTTGTTACCGCCATTTCTCAGGAACTACTGCATGGATCTTTTCCAAATTTGGTACACAGGTTCCCCTTGGGATCTAGTTGTGCAAGAAACCTTTCTGGTCCGATTCGAAAATCCAATATGGCCACCAGGCAGCCATCTTGGATTTCCCCATGAAACCTTGTTACCGCGATTTCTCAGGAACTACTGCATGGATCTTTTCCAAATTTGGTACACAGGTTCCCCTTGGGGTCTAGTTGTGCAAGAAACCTTTTCTGGTCCGATTCGAAAATCCAATATGGCCACCAGGCGGCCATCTTAGATTTCCTCATGAAAATTTGTTATCGTGATTTCTCAGGAAGTACGGCCTGGATCTTTCTCAAATGTGGTAGACAGGTTGCCCTTGTGGTCCAGTTGTGCAACATACCTTTCTGGTCCGATTCCTAAATCCAATATGTCCATCAGGCGGCCATCTTGGATTTCCCCATGAAACTTTGTTATTGCGATTTCCGAGGAACTACCGCATGGATCTTTATCAAATTTGGTACACAAGTTACCCATGTCACCTAGTTGTGCAAGATACCTTTTCTGGTCCGTTTCGAAAATCCAATATGGCCACCAGGCGCCCATCTTGAATTTCCCCTTGAAACACTGTTATCTTGAATTCTCAGGAAACATTTCATGGATCGTTCTGAAATTTGGTACACAGGTCCCACATGGGGCCTAGTTGTGCAAGATACCTTTTCCAGTCCGATTCGAAAATCCAATTAATACGGTGTTCCCGAGTTGTGACGTTGCATCACAAGAGTCGATGGATTAAAGGGTCGGGCATATTCTATATATTGACTATAGAGAATATCCATATCTTCACCTTCCATATCAAGGAGTTAAAATAATTCGGAATTAAAATGTATTTCGTCAAATTCTAAATCAGTTTTCTTTAGTCCATGCAATTGCAAGTGAACTGCCCCACCCTTTCGCCTGCCGGCAGGTCAGCTACATGCAGGGACGTCACTCTTGTGACACAATGTCACAACTCGACAACTGTAAACTACTGCATGTTTCGATCCAAGGGAAATAATCAAGATTCAGACACTTTCAAATTCGAAGTTTCAACATTACTGCGCGGACCGGATCCCTTCAGTATTAAGTATTGTACCATCTTACTATTTTCGAGCATGGTATCTTAAAAGAGATATCTCAAACTAGTCCAGTAAACAGAACAGAATTAGCATTCGTTCCAAATTATAAAATCTTAAGTATGCCAAAGTGTCAAAGAGATTTTTCTTCGCTTCCAGTACCCAATGATGACACGTGCAAAAAAATAAATAAAATAAAAATACTACAAAACGAAGACGAAGGATCCTCCGTACATGTACATTCACTTTCAGACTAACTTTGCTCATTTCTCTTGTACTATAACAACTGACATAAGTTCAGTTTCTAGAAATCTTGAAACTCCCGAAACTTAGAAAGATTATATCTTGGTGTTTTCCAGTGTCGCTTTTTCGATCTTTTTCGCTCAGATTCAAAATTCTGTAAACAAAATTACAACTCAATCGTCTCAGTAACAATGGACAAAAAGATCCTCTTGTCATTAGCTTACAATTATCGGACAATGGTGGGCGCCAAGATCCTTCAGGATCTCTCGTTATACATGTTGGGCGATTTCAGTCACTACTCTTTGCCTGCTCCATATTTTCTTGCCACACCAAATTTTAGTGCCACTCCAAAGCATTTGTATTTTATTTTTTTGCACTCCATCATTTGGCTTGACATATTGGCTGTAATCTTCCTAGTATAATCCGTGGCATGTCCGACTCCTCCTACTCCTCCTACTCCGCTTTACTCACTGCACAGCGGGTCGCATAGGTGTGGCGCGGGATAGGGTGGGGCGAGAAACCTGGGGTTTTCGCTACCTGAGATTCCATGGGCCAGGCTTGCACTCTACAGTAGAATGGGTCGACTGCGCATGCGCGATGAGTAGTATAGAAAGTGCACGTGATCTCCCTATCCCTATAGGTGTGGCGCGGGATAGGATGGGACGAGAGGCCTGGGGTTTTCGCTACCTGCGATTCCATGGGCCAGGCTTGCTCCCTACAGTAGAATGGGTCGACTGCGCATGCGCGATGAGTAATGAGTAGTATAGAAAGGGCACGCGATCTCCCTATCCCTATAAACTAACCCATGGGGGCAGTGAATGAACCCATAGGGGTGAATGAGCACTCGTCATTGTAATGGCTGTCACCTCGCTACATTATGCATGTATGTATGTTTCCAGATCGTCATCATGAGTCAGAAGAAGAAGGGAGCTGTCCCTACAGTGGAGCAGATACAATCTGATATTATCACACAGGTGAATATACATTCAATATCAGATAATACACTATATAATCTCTGCCATTAATTTAAAAAATAGCTGGAAAATGCAGTACCTTTAAGAACTGTATTTATTTTGAATGAAATGTGTGTGTGTGTATGTTATTCACTTTCTCAGGTGTGCATAGATCTGTGGAAATGCATTTAGGCTGGTTAAAAAAAATTTCCTGTTTAGCATCACCGCCCGCCCCCGAAATTTCGTCCGCCCCAAAAAATTATTATTTATTGCCCAAACCGACACCTGCTTTGATTTATGCCTTGATCTCCGCCGGAGATATACAATACAAACGTTAAACGCCAGTTTAAAACCAAAAGTTATCTCCCCTGGGGAGTTATCCTCCCCAGGGAGTCATCTCCCTTCAGGGGAGCCCTCCCCACTCTCTCCTGGGGAGTTATCCTCCCCCAGAGAGTAGTCTCCCTTTAAGGGAGCTCTCCTGCTCAGCCTGGATATAAAAGCCAGCTCCCAGCATATACTCTTCCTCTTTCTCGTTTGTACCTCCAGTGGTGCACGTCAGGAGTTTGGATTGCAATACAGTTGTTGTTGTTCAAAGTTTATACAAGTTGTTGTTGTTACACAAGTTGTTGTTGTTCAAAGTTTATTTCCGAAATATTTTCTTTCGTAAATAATGTCTGAGTATTCTGTTCCCATTCCTTCAAATTCTTGCCATGCGTGCGGTCGTATTTCGACTCGTTTGGATGCCCATACGCGATGTTTTGTCTGTAAGGACAAAATTTGTTATAGAAAATAACACGTGTAATGAATGTGTGTCTTGGGACAATGATACTTGGAAAAATTATGCTCAAGCCCGTAGGTCATATTTGCTTCAGGCTTCTGAGAACCCCGATCTATCGGAAGTTGATAGACGGGTGGTGGAAATTTCTCTAGTTGAGGACATTAAAATCAATCAAGATCTGGGTCCTGGGTTAGATTTATCCCGTAATACTAGAAGTCCGGTTCCTTCGTCTGGGTCTGGGGAAGATATACCACCTAGTGGGACGGTTGTACAGCAAGGTAATTCAGGTGTACTTGATAGCCTAGTTTCCTCAGGTCTGGCTTTGTCAGGAGGCCTTGGGAAACCGGTTCCTTTGTTCAGTCAGACAATGGCCAGGTCCTGTCGGTCGGATCACTCCATTGTCCCCGTCGGACAAAGGAATTTGATCTCCCGTGTGTACTTTGCTGACTCCTTTGTCATTTGGTCATTCTCTGGCTGTTTCTTACATTAGGAATAAAAATCGTTCTGTATCTCCTATTACGATTTAAATTTTCCACTGCTATTTATCTAAAGAAATTCGCCTCTCATTTTATGGAAGGGCGTTTCTTCTTGGCTTTGAGTGTTCACATTACGGATTTACGACCTCCATTTGCGACGTATATTCTCGTCCCGTGTTTTGGATCGTCGCGTTTGTGTTTACAGCTACTTGGCAGAATGTTTACAGTGTCTGACTGAAGGTAAAAGTTTTTGTCTTCACGGAATAAATATGCTTCAAAGTATTATGACTTCTGATTATTACAGGCTGCAGAGTAAAAGTTTGCAGTCTGTCATTTGTTCTTGTGTTGCCGACTTTTTCCGATTGTGGGAGGTTTGCTTCTGTGCATGCAGTTCGTTTACTCCTACCAGAATTTAGTCTCTTGTTTTATCAAGTGTTATAATTTCCGTTTATTGGATATCATTGTGATAAAAAGAAAACAAGAGGAAACTTGCAGAGTTTTTCCTCTGTCTTTGTGTTACGTATTGTTGTTGTTGTTGCGTTTGTCTTCGTTGTTACAAGCCAAAAGCTATACACTATGGCTCTTTCTTAAATATTAATGAGCTATCTTATTACACTCTTTGTGTAATCAAGGGGTGTTGAACAACAATAGAGATCACGAGATGTTTATTAAGAAATTGTGCTATTCTTTGGATCACATTTTTCTGTTAGTAAATATTGCATTGTGATTTGTCACATCCAAATTTTCCCAGCGCTGTATTGAATTAGATGTACAATTCAAACTGGGTTGAGCTTTAATCTTATTTTCCTTTTCTGAGAAATTATGATTATTTGCTTGAGGTTTATTTCTCCGAGAAGTCTTTAGAATTGCTCTCGTTCGACACGTGGGGTATTTATTGATTTTTACCCTGTCCGTGGTCGGGTTGGATCAGGCCTGAAGTTTCTCAATAAGCAGACTGCTCTTTAGCAATATTTCTCTCCTAGATAGCTTCGTCCAAACATCTTTTGGTCTACAGCATTTATTTCATCCTTATCTTTATTAAGGTAAGACAACCGGGCGCTTCCGATTGCGCCACGGAGATTAAGCTGAGCTTGTCTATTCAAAAACCGGATAATTTATTCTATTCCATTTGAGGTTTTATGCGCAGTGGACCTCTAATAAGGGGGCGAGTCTTGTTTGAACATTGTTTTGGTTGGTCAATTCAATTTGTGACATTTAAGACCTTTTGGTTCATCTACCGGCGAGAGACATCAACATGTGGGCTCTCTTCGGGGAATTGTTATTCTTATTTAAGATCTTCCTAGTTTACGCGGAAGTTTCTTGGTGTTGTTTGTCAGAGAGGTTACTTCCTCGGAGTAATGCTCTCGTTTTATCGCTGGGAACATTGATGATGTTCATCTCCTAGATGCATTTCAAATCTCATTACAAGTCTCGCAGATTACGACTGTTTTGTTTCGTACTCCACTGTGAAATTTTCCAGTTTCGACTACAGTTTTCAGATTCATCTTCACTAACGTCGTTCCTGTTCCCCTCAACGTCGTGTTTGTCGTACATTTCTAAGGTTTTACCCTGCTCTTTCGTGAGCGTATATGTACAATAAATTTGAACTGATTTGTAAGGTTTTGGGAAAATCACTACGTCGCGTTTCGCATTACGTCGTTTTTCTCATACAGCTAATAGGACGATTCGGCGATGCGTCTTTATCGCTTGGACCGTTCACATCGCGGTTTACTTACGGTGGTGCCCCTTGTGGCTCGATCACAGGAAGTTCATTTTTCATCTCCTGTTATTCAAGCACGGAGAGAAAGTAAGTTTCATGCTTCATTCAAATTGGTAAGCCTTATGGTTACACAGTGTGACACTTTGTAGCTGGTGCTGTCAAGTTTATGGCTCTCCTTCAAGTGCTTCGTCCCGTATAGACCGTTGGACCAGTTTTAGACGTGGGCATTAGTTGTTTGGTCATCAACTAGTAGGACTTGTCTTTTCTATGCAGGACCTTATTCATTATGATCGCATTCTACTTCGGTCACTGCAGTGCCTTCTGTCTTATTACAGACGTCATCCCTCAGTCCATTAGGCGGGTATTGACCTCTCTATTTCCACCTCTGTTTTTGGGTGGCAGTCCCCCACATCGTCATGTGGGGTGTTCATTTCAGGCTGATAGTCTAGGTGGGATGCCAGACTTCACATAATTTGAAAAATAAAAAAAAATAAAAAATAAAGACGATGTTTTTCAACCCCAGTCGGTCTTTTACATCGCAGCTATCAAGCGTAATGGGCCTATTTCGTCTCCTGGTGCCGAGAACGTGATGCCAATCCCGATTCTGCCTCTGTTTCCTTAGTGCTGTTTCCTTCTCCATCTCCATCGTGACAAGAAGTTTCAAATCAGTACCATTGAGGGGTATCGGTCTGCTTTGGCGAGGATTTTACGTCTTTCTGCAGGCATCGACATTAGTCTAAACGACAATATCTCTGTGCTCATTCGAGCGTTCGCGCTACAGTCTCGCCGTACTCGACAGCTGTTACCTAAATGGGATATTGGTGTGGTTCTGTGTGCTCTGATTCATCCGCCCTTTGAACCCTTAGTGTCCGCCTCTATTAAAGCTGTGGCCTACAAGACGGTTTTTCTGGCGGCTTTTGCTTTGGCGTCTAGTGTGTCTGAACTTCGTGCTCTTGAGAGTTCATCGATGACCTGGACGGCGGATTGGTCTCGGGTATCGTTTCGGCCTATTCCGGTGTTCATCGCCAAAAATGAGTCTGTTCGCTTAGGTTCGTGTGCGCAACGTTTGTACTCCATTCCTGCGTTATCAGACTTTGTACATGGTCTAGAAGACGACCTTTCTGTTAAGCCCTGTTCGAGCCATACGCTACTTTCGCGTACCGATTCCGGTCGGGGCTCGCGTCGTCTGTTATTCTTGTCTCTTCGTCCCTCGGCGACTCGTGACATTACTAAGAATACCATTGCTTCGTGGTTAAAGGAAACCATTAAGTGGTCATATCAATTGGCCATTGACGCTCCTCCGCTACTGTCTTCTGCAGGAAATTCGCGCCATCGCTACGTCATGGCCGTTATGGAAGAACGTATCCCTCAGTGAAATTGTTCAGGCTTGTGCTTGGACGGCAAATTCCACATTCACTAACTTCTATCTGAGAGACATGTCAGTGCAATCAGATAAAGTGACCATGCTTAGGCCATGGGTGGCTGCCCAGCACGTGGTCGAGTAACTTTTCAAAAAGAGGGGGGGGGGCGGCATTTTGTATCATCGCAGCAAGTCTGCCAGCTTGCTGTATCATCTCATCTTATCTCTCAAACATATCATAAGTCCACATACTAGTTGATCACCAATGAAGAAGTTATAGCTCAGATTGCAAATCGCAGACTCTTAAGTCAACAATCAAGCCTGACACAATGGTGAGTTATATACCTTTAATGCGATTCTGCTTGTGTCATTTCAGGTTAGAGCTATGATCTTCTAGATCATATCATCTGAGTCTTCTAACAGTCAACTCACAGTTCAGAGTAGATTCAGAAGTTCCGCTGTCAACTCTCAACATTCCAATCTGCATCAAAGATTAAAGTACACAGAGTTGGATATCAAGCGGAATGTGGGCTGACTATGGGGTCAAAGTGGTTCAAAGCGTCAGGTTTGGTACGAGGGCGTACCATTAGACCCCTCTCATCCCTGTTTACTCGCACCACTACCACTATCACAGAATAGGACACCTTGTATGCTACATTGGCGACAGTACTCTTCCCATCTCATACACGCTGCCCTCCAAGTGCTCATTTCTGGCAAGATTCCATGAGTTCCTGTTCGGAGGGTATCTTTGTGCTCCACATCCAAGACCACAGCTACTTGCATGGAGACATGCATCAAGATAAGTAGCCACTTACTTAGGTCACGGTTGGTTGGTTGTTTGTTTCTCGTAACCTTGGTTGTAAAAATACACATGCTGAGTGCGATAATTATTAATTAATAATTATTAACTTGCAAACCAATTGTATACAAATATGGAAATGAGCAGGTTTTACTCATGAAAATGTAAATCCCTCAGGGTTTTTAATTATTTGCCTTCAAAATATAGATGAGGGCTGGTTACACGAAACGAACCATTAATTATCACCGGCCCTATATTCATGATTACCTTACTGCGTTTCTGGCCAGGGTTTTCTTGTTGAATATTATTGTGTCTTGGTTGTAATTATCTCTCCTACATGCTTACTCCCGATCTCATGGTGCTCAGGTACCCGGGTTACTGTGGTGGTAAATTGATCACCACAACCATGATCACAGCTTCATGGATGACATTCAAAGATAAGTAACTTCTATTACTACTCCATAATTAACCACTGCGTCTCCGTTCGTGGTTCTGTTTGTTGAGAATTATGATCACATCTGTGTTCTATTTAGGTCACCTATGAAAAGTAATAGATCAGTTGGCCATCCGCCATCTCTCGAGTTATCTTTTAAAGCTTGCCACAATTATGATTTTAATCTGTCTTTACTGCAGTTTTTGTTTGTGTCATGTCAGGTTAAAGCTTTGTTTTCTTCTTCCAGTCCATCTCAGGGATTGATGAGGACGTAGTCTCAGAAGCTCCGCTATCAACTCTTAACAGTACAGTATCAGCATCAAGGGCTAAAGTACACAGAGTTGGATATCAAGCGGAATATGATCTGACTAGGTGGTTCTTAGCGTCAGGTTTGGTACGAGGGCGTACCATTAGACCCCTCTCATCCCTGTTTACTCGCTGGATTCGTGTGCTCGGGTCCACGTTTCACATGGCAGTAAATTCTCGCACCATTACCACTATCACGAAATTGGACACCTGGTATGTTATCTTGGAGACAGAACTCTTCCCAATTCATACTCGCTGCCCTCCAAGTGCTCATTCCTGGCAAGATTCCATGAGTCCCTATACGGAGGGTATCTTTGTGCTCCACATCCAAGACAACAGCTACTTGCATGGAGACATGCAACAAGATAAGTAGCCACTTACTTATATTCATGATTACCTTTTTGCATTTCTAGCTAAGGTTTCTTGTTGAATATTATTGTGTCTTGTATGTGATTATCTCAGCGGATATTCAGCCTGCCATTGCAATTCCTTTAAGGCCGAGGTTCCCACCTCCATATGTTGGTAGTGAGGCATAAATCAAAGCAGGTGTCGGTTTGGGCAATAAATATTAAACATTTATAAACAATGTTACTATTTATAACCAAACCAAACCTGCTTTGATGTAATGGCCCTCCCATCCTTCCCCTCACTCCGCGGCCTTGTACACCACAGGTCTCGGTTTATAAAAACAATGAGAAAGAGGAAGAGTATATGCTGGGAGCTGGCTTTTATATCCAGGCTGAGCAGGAGAGCTCCCTTAAAGGGAGACTACTCTCTGGGGGAGGATAACTCCCCAGGAGAGAGTGGGGAGAGCTCCCCTGAAGGGAGATGACTCCCTGGGGAGGATAACTCCCCAGGGGAGATAACTTTTGGTTTTAAACTGGCGTTTAACGTTTGTATTGTATATCTCCGGCGGAGATCAAGGCATAAATCAAAGCAGGTTTGGTTTGGTTATAAATAGTAACATTGTTTATAAATGTTTAATATTTTTTGTTTTGCCTAAAAGTCCGTTTTCGACTCAAATGTCCGTTTCCGAGGCCCAAATCCGCATTTTGTAGATAACCGAGCATGCTGAGTTGTGAAGCGTGGGCGCTTCAAAGTTGCGAAAATGCCATTCGTTATCTGCCAAGTTCGACGATCATGATCATTCATAAAGAATTTCCACATCTATTATCGTACTTGTTATGAAGGCAAACAGCAGAGCAGGACGATGGATGCCACCTACTTTATTCAGAGCAGAAATTCAACTATTCAGGCAAGGTTTATTGATGATTTTATTCACACAAGCCACTTAAAAAAAAAAAAAAAAAAAAATCCGCCCTCCCTACCCAGATTTATATAAAAAAATGATGCTAAACAGGAAAAAAAAATTAACCAGCCTTAGTACAGTTTTCTGTCTGTGGAAACTTATATGACTTTTAGTCACCATTCGATTTTTAGGACTTTGGCAAGCACTTAAAAAGAAAATTTCAGGCAAGAAGTCAGACCATTGTCACTTGATCGGTTGTTTAGCATGACCTTGATTTTTTAAATACACATGCTAGATGCTATTATTATTTATTATTAATTATTAAATTGCAAACCAATTGTATATGAAAATGAAGAAAATAGTTTTACTCATGAAAATGTAAATTCCTCGAAATCTATTTTAATTATTTGCCCTCAAAATATAGATGAGGGCTGGTCATGCTTAACAACCAATCAAGTGACAATGGCCAGATTGGCAATAGACGGTCCCAAGTGGTTTTGATAATTAACATACCGTATATGGTAAATCAAGGGGTTTTGACAATTAGCATACTGTATATGGTAAATCAAGGGGTTTTGACAATTAGCATACCATATATGGTAAATCAAGGGGTTTTGATGATTAGCATACCGTATATGGTAAATCAAGGGGTTTTGATGATTATCATACCGTATATGGTAAATCAAGGGGTTTTGAGGATTAGCATACCATATATGGTAAATCAAGGGGTTTTGATGATTAGCATACCGTATATGGTAAATCAAGGGGTTTTGATGATTAGCATACTGTATGGTAAATCAACTGGGTTTGATGATGATTAGCATACAGTAAATCCTCTAATAATACAACCACCCTTAGTATTTAAATTGAATCATCCCAATTTTGTCAATAAAATTTAATTAGTCTTTCTAATAAATTTGATCACCCTCTAAAATCATTAAAATAATGAAGAAATGCTGGATTATCTGATTGCTTTTAGACCATTTCGTCAATTTTCTGTTCTAATAAATTTGATCAACCTCTGATTTTATGGTTGAAAATTTCACCTCGTGGGATTGAATTATTAGAGAAGTCACCATAGGACGTTTGATGTTTTAGGAGTCATTCAGAAGGATGCGTTGAGACACTGTATAACAGTGGTCATTCACCCATGAAAGCTCATGCAAAATGAATACATTTAGTCTTAAATGAAAGGCCTGATCCAGGCCGGGTTTTTTTTAGTTTTTTTTTATCCCATTATAACGGGTTTCAGCGCCATGAGTTTGGTCACCCAAAACGAAAAAAAAAAAAAAAATCTGAAACCAATAGTAATGCAGTCAAGTTGTCAGTCTGAACTAAGATCATAGTTGTATTTGTTTATGTCTTGTTATGCGGCCTTAAGGTGGTTCATACCTCAAAACTTTGTCCGGTGACCAACCCTAATATTTTTGTTGTGGGTAGCTGGGGGGTTGATCAGTAGTAAAAGGTAAAAAAAAAATGATGGTCTTCGATCTAGATTTTTCTGTACATAGCCGCGAATATCACCGTGTCATTCGTTTTTGCAAAAATCAAGAAAAATCTGTTTTCTGCGCAACAAGGCAAGGAAGTCAAAGCGTACGGATATATATCCACAGGTATGGTTTATTTATATAGAGAAACATCAGCGGATCTTAAAAACGCCTGAAAGTTGAATATAAATACAAAATGTTTATATGAATTATACAATTTCCTACGCTGTAAAACTTACCTTCACATACCTTATTGCTATCGTGTTCCTACGCGATTGCCCCATTGTAAAACCTTACCACAGAACCAAAAGAAATAGTCCCTGTAATGCCCCAATGCCCATGCGCGAGTACCCAGAATCCTCTCTGTCTGACCATGTCACTTCTTTCTTTCCTCTACAATCGTAGCGGTCAGACGTAGTTCCATTGTGCTCCCGTAAAAGTTTCAAGATCTACATCTGTAATACCACGATATTCCTTACTCGTAACCTTGGATTACCTACGGAGATTTCCTGGGATATTACCTTGAGAGAGAAGAAGGAATATTACCAAATTCCTTTGGATTCGAGACCTACCTGGACTTCAAACAATCGTCAGGGAGTATTGTCGAATCAGAATAAAGATGGCGTCCGTGTTTTGTGTTCTATGTGGACGATCCAAACCCACGACGGATCCGCATTCAGCTTGTCCGCCGTGTAGAGGGATCTGGTGTGATCAATATGCCAAGTGTGCAGAATGCGAGCTATGGGCCGACGATGTATTCCAAAGATATCTTGTCGGTTCATATGCCAGTGAAGTTTTGCCCCCGCCCGGCTTCGATTGTGCCGAGAGCTTGGTCGGCTCTCCGTCTCGCTCACCTGTGAACGAGCCGGACGAGTCTGCCTCTCTTGATATGTCCGTTACGCAGGATATGAGTGTAACTCCATCTAGTAATTTGCCGAATGTAGTCAGTATTTCTCCTCCTCCATGTACAAATTCTGTTTCAGGGGCCAAGATGGCGAACAAAGATGGCGGACGTCCCGTAGGTAAGTTACTGCACGGGGCGTCCTTGACCTTGACGGCCAACTTTGATCCGACATCTATGACGTCACTTCCGACTGAGGGTCCCCTGTTTCGGATTGTCAATCCGGAGACTGTGACTTCCGTGGTCAAGGACTCGTCACTTCCGGAGAATCTGTCTTCATCTCGGCGCAGCTCGTCTACGTCTATACCAACTACGGAGATGTCAGCTGTTCCAGCGTCCGTAATATCACCTCGCCCAGTGCAGTCTACGGTGATTATTACACCCGTTTCCGGTTTTCCTGCGTCGGGTCATTCCCTACTGAATGTTCCCAGGCTGTCCAGGGCACCTTTACAGCAGCCTTTGTCAGCTCCCCTGCAGCTTGCTCAACCGGACCAGCGTCAACGTGTGCCTGTGTCCAGTTATGACTTCCGGCCAACGGTAGCTCCGAGTTTCTCGGATGCTTATATGCAACCATCGACTTCATACCTTCCGGTATCGTCTTACCTTCCGGTATCATCGTATCACATCGGAACTTCCGCTCCTGTTTCTGCGCATGCTCCGATGTCGGCTACTTCATCCTACTATAGGACTGCCTCTGCGTATGATGTTCCTGCCTATCCATCTGGTTATGGGGTTCCGGGTCATTCATCGATGTATGACACGAGAGTGACGTCATCGATGAACAGACTTCCGGTTACGTCATCGATGTATAGCAGATCGGCTCCCTATGCTGCACCGCCGTACTCTCCGCTTCCTGTACGCAGTGTAGTGTATAGGCCTACTTCATACCCTTCTGTGGCTTCTGTAGTCCGACCTATTGATGTACCACGTCGTGTGTTTCCTACTGCACGTATTTCTACACATCCGACTTCCGGTACATCGGGTGCTCACTTCCGTTCTCCCTCTCCTAGGCCTGTCAGATATGCTATGCCATATCATGCACCTATACCGAGACGACAAGTGAGGGTTGCTCACCCACATCTGCCTAGATACCCAGCTAGGCCGGCGATGTCCCAGTATGCGGCTGCTTCCGGTTCTGCCTTACTTCCTCCTTCTGATAGGCAGTGTCCTCCAGCAACATCTATTCCTGCCAGCCTCTTCGATAGGTTTAATAGATTGTCTGCTGACTTCGCAGCCCTACAGCGTGACATGTTGATGCCTCCTCCACCATCTCCTACACCACTTCCGGTGCCCGAGTGGGCTGGCTATCAACCTCGCCCCGTATCATCAGGGAGGCCGACTTCCGGTTCCCATCCTCAGCTACCACTTGATCTCTCGCAGGCTAGTAGACCTACACCTCCCTCGTTTGTGCCCAGGTTTACCCCTGTGAATCCCGGGACAGTGAATAACGCTGAGACGGAAGCGGAAGAACGGACTTCCTTGTTCGATGCTGATCCGGACCTCGCTGCGTCCAGTTACTCTGATACACTGGCTCGCCTTTATGAGTTGTTTCCGGATATGACTCCTCCGCCAATTGTAGAATCCAGAAGGGTTACTGCGATGTCTGATCTCCGACAAGAGCCGTCACATCGCACGTCACTTCCGCCTTCTAGAGCTGTTTTTGAATGTGCTGAACGCATGCGGGACGCCTTCTCACTTCCTAAGACCCAAGATGAGAGGCAACGACAACAGGAGTCTAGATCTCTTTTTAAGAAATCTACTGGTGTCTTCCCGCTGGAGCGACCCGTGTTCCGGTCGTATTCAGTACACGGCTCACCTTGGCATGATCGAGCAGCAGTCCAGGAACCGGAACTCGATCAGTTTCTTGGAGTTGCTCCGCCGAAGAAAGACATTCCTCTTTCTATTCGTCAGATGTGTCTACTGGAGGACACTTCTAGACAGGAGGTAGCGATTACTTCCCATCTCGATTGGTTTCTTTACGCCATTCGTACGATTCTTAATCGCATACCCCAAACGTCACCGTCCGGTTACGTATCTGTCCCGGTGGATGACGTCAACCTGATGAAGGACTTCCTGACGGCAGCTGCGCGTGCAGACGCGGACTTGATGGCATCCTCAGTCTTCATGTCCGCTATGTTTGTACACTTAAGGCGTCTTGCACTGTTTTCGGCCCTGCCTACGTATACCCCGGCCAGTGTGAGATCGACCTTAAGGGAGCAGTCCCCCGCCTCAGGACTTCTGTTTGCCGGTGTACTACCTGAGCTGCAGAATGAAATGTCCGCTGCCAGGACCACACATTCTTACTTTGGTCCACAACAGAGGAAGCGATCGGCCCCCGAGGCCGCGACGTCGTCTTCCTCGGCCCCGAAGAAAGCTTCATCCTCAAGTTCTTCTTCCGGGGCTGGTGCCAAGAAGGATGGTCCCTCCTTTCCGAAATCCGGCGGAGGTTCGAAGGGAGGGGGGAGCGGCCACTCTAAACGTGGTGGCGGAAAAGGGAAGTCCGCCAGAGCTTCCAAGAAATGAGGACACGGGCCATGCAGATGTGCTTTCTGCATGGCGAGACCGCACGCTGCCGCCGTTCCCAATTCCACCAGATCCGGCGCTTCCGGTAGGCGGGAGACTTGTAAGGTTTTGGAGGAATTGGGAGGCAATCCAGGCGGATTCGTGGGTGTTGAACACCCCACGTCATGGGTATCGGCTGGAGTTCGCCACAACTCCCCCGTTGACTACGTCACCCAGGGCGTCTCGAATTCCAGTGCGTCGGGAGCACCTGATGGAGATTCAGAGGTCCGTGGACAAGTTGGTAGTGAAGGGTGCAGCTATAGAACTTCCGCCAAACGATCTGTCCCCGGGCTTTTATTCTCCGGTGTTTCTGGTCCCCAAGAAGAACACCACCGAAATGCGTATGGTTATAAACCTGCGTCGGTTGAACAAGGACTTTTTGGCCCCGCCTCCTCATTTCCGGATGGAGTCGTTCCGGTCTATTCGTTCGGCTCTGTTACAAGGGGATTGGATGACGTCTCTCGACCTCCAAGATGCATATCTGCATGTTCCGATCTACAGGGCTCATCACAAGTATCTGCGCTTCCTGGTTGGCAACCGGAAGTTCCAGTTACGCGTGCTCCCTTTCCGACTATCCACATCCCCTTGGGTCTTCACCAGAATTTTCAACCCGGTGGCGTCATTCCTGCACACGAGAGGTCTCAAGTACCACTTCTACCTCGACGATTCCCTACTACGGAATCAGTGCAGGGAGGAACTCCGCAAGGACACCAATTTCGTTTGGGAGATCCTTGTTGCTCTGGGCTATCTTCCTCACGAGGGCAAATCGGAGTTGACACCATCCC